>JAUUDZ010056939.1:0-10353 GCA_032361705.1 Panulirus versicolor | reverse complement strand
CCGTCCCCTTTAGTCGCCTTCTACGACACGTGAGGAATGCGTGGGAAGTATTCTTTCTCCCCTATCCCCAGGGATAAGCAAGTCATTTAGTAAATGTATTAATAAGGATGCAGTCCTAGACTTCATTTGGATCTTCCCTAAAAAACTTTCTAACACTTTTTCATAACAAATCCAATAAAAAAAATCTTCTAATAACAACAATCATCTGACATTATTAAGCATATAAAAGAAGTAATAATAGGTTTTCAATAGATTGCTCAGATTAATGTAGGATGAAATGGAAGATAATTCCTTACATCACATTAAAATACCAAAACATATCCAGGAATTTCATGTCTAACATCCATCTTTTGATATTCTTCTGCATATGCAAACAACTTTAGTTCATGAGTTATGTTAAGAAGATACTGAAAAGAACAGCGTACAAAAAAACATGGATACCACAAATTACCATCGCATTTATAGATAGTAATTTGAAAGTCATGCTTGTTTCTCTGCTCCCTAGGTTTGCTAGCCCTTCCTAAAAGACCTATTCCCTTCATTATTTTTGGTATGAACCTAGTCAAACCTCCAGAAGAAATCTGTGTAGAAATAATAAATGAGAAAAACATTTTGAAGTGGTTTCTAGGCCAAGCCTCCCTGTGATTGTTTGCATCCATGTGCTAGATAGCACTTCCACCTCTACTACACATTTTCACTATCATCTATTTTCCTGGAGGTATCTATGGAAGCAGAACTGACATATTCAAGAAAAGCATGTGACATGTGTAAGGTGGGAGGTAAGCAAGTGAGAAAGGGGTAGCGAGTGGTGGGATGACAAAATAAAGTTCCTAATGAAAGAGAAAAGAGGTATATGGGCAGTACTTACAGGAAACGAGTGCAAAATATTGGGAGATCTTCAAAAGAAAGTAGCAGGAAGTCAAGAGGAAGGTGCAGGGACAATAACAAGGGCTAGGTTGAGCAATTATCAGTAAACTTCAGGGAGAACAAGATGTTTTGAAAGGAGGTTAATAGTGTCAGAAAAACAAGAGCACAATTGGGAATATCAGAGAAATGAGCAAACAAGGAAGTGGTAACAGACAGAGATGTGGGGAAGAGGAGATGGAGCAACTATTATGAAGGATTATTGAATGTTTTTGATAAGATAGATGTAGGGTGTTTGGGTTAGAAGGGTGTGCGAAGGCAGTCACAGAAAGTGGTTTGATGAAGACAGAAGTGGTGAAAGCCTTAAGTAAGATGAAAAGTGGCAAGGTGGCCAGAGTGGATGGTAAAGTGATTGAATTTGTAAAGAATGGAGATGACTCTTTTGTTAAATAAGGTAGTGTCCAGAATAGTTGACAAAGGGAAAAATCATCACTTGAGCCCTTCCTCTGCTCCCTCTTTTAAAATGTACTGCAGGAGGGGAGGATTTCTGGACCATTGCTCCAGCTCATCTTAGTTACCTTCTATGACATGCAAGAGATACACGGGTAGTAATCTTTCTCTACTCTCCCAAGGTAGTTTTCCTCCTTAGGTCATCCAAGTCTAAGTATTTAAGGGTCACTATGTATGCAGGACCTTCAAATCAATTACAGTGCACTTATAGTGGTGGCTGTAGGAGTTCAAAGAGAACTGAATTTTTTTCCATGTCTCCTTGTTGATGAAAGGGGCCTCTACAGGCAACTAGTAGAATAAGTCAGGAATATCAAACAAAGGTGGAAAAATCCAGCACATTAATTGCTGTTAGCCACCATTCTCTCTCTCTTTAAAAGCATATCAGTTGTTGTCAACTATCATTGAACCCCTTTGGCAGAAATCTGTAATTCCTATACTTTCTTGGGGTGGGGAAAAAATGTGTCTTCCAAGTAAAGAGAGTAAAGAAAGGAAAATCATTCATATACAAAATATTAATGAAAAAATGAGACAGGTCTCAAATTTCCTTCTGGGAAACAAGGACTCATGTATAATTGCTGTAAACGGAAGCCTTAGTCATCTTGCATCATCACGTTAAAGGGATGGGCAGAAAAAACAAATTTTTCATGGTTCAGTTCTATAAATGAAGGAAAATAACACTTACCCTTTCCACTAGTATTTTGTTGCATTCCCCTGGCACTTCAAGCAGTCCTTAAGCCTTCAAGGAACACTCATCTAGGTTGTGGAGAAGTTTGGGTGATAAAGAAGCCAAGACTTCTTTAAAGGCTGCCTCAAGCTTAGGGACAGATGAAGCATCATATTCACATAAGCAATGCTTGAAAATAGACCAGAGAGTCTCAAGTTCTCAATAAGACTGAGATCTGGGCCACTACCTGGTCAAAGCACAAAAGTAGGGCACTTCACAATCTTAAAAGCACTGGATCACACTTATGGCAGTATGTTGAAGGGAAGGGAAACGTCGTGCATAAAAATCTTGGCTTGGGCTTTATCAAATGGATCAGGTAAAAACTCAGCGAATTGTTCCAAACAATTGTACCGACTCATCACAATAATCTTAGGAAGAAATACTCACTCCCTATCTCCATGATAAGTGAAATGACCCCAAATCATTTGTGATGCAGGGTGCTGAGGGAGGTGTGGGTCTGACTGCACCAGCCAGCATACCCTCCCGCCACCATTACCAGTCATGGTAAAAATAGCCTCATCCACAAACACAAAACACTCCATGTTTCTAAATCCAGAACATTGTACTGTTTACAAAATTTAACTCTGTTCCCCTTCTCTTGCATCACCAGGAGTGGCTTCTTCTGGGTATGGTAGCCCTTGAATATTCAACCCAGGTCATCATGGAGGGTTTGCTTCATACACCTCAGTGCTATGAATCCACACAGACAAATGAGAGGATCTAGATGGTAGAAAAACACAAAACAGAGCTGGAGTTTTACTCTCTTACGATTCAAAGCAAAGCCTTCTTCACACAGACTAACAACAAATCTCATGTTATCAGTCTACGTGAACAAGGCTTTAATAATGCCAAAGCATATCAAAGTAAAACTCTAGCTCCATCCTGTGTTCTTCTACCAACCTGATCCACACACCTAGATAATGAATCAATAGTGATGAATGAGTGGATTTGGGTGATAGAAAAACAAAGGACGGAGCCAGAGTTTATTTTGTTACATTTTGGTGTAATGCCTTGTTCAGACAGACTAACAACAAGAGGGAAGAATATCTGAACAACAAGGCAGACTAACAACAAGAGGGAAGAATATCTCAATGAGACATGACCAAGGAGATGTGGATTTTTTTCCTATGCTTCTCTCGGTGTGAGTGCAGAGTTAGCCTTTACCTAACAAGAGATCATTTCAGGGGCTGTGGAGATAGCAATTTTAATTTCCCAAACATGTGGAGAGGAGATGGTAAAACATCCTCCCCAAGGTTCATGTACTGCTTCACCAATCTGAATAAACTACATAAGCACCGGCCTGTCTGGGTTTCATTATCCTATATCTTAAGCATTTCTTTGAATAAGATTATTATGTCTCCTTTAGGGGTAACTCTCAGAGGCATCTCTGGAGGCCACAACAGAGGGGTCAGTTACCACAAACAGAGCAACTAAAAATTGCCACATGCTGCACACAAAAAACAAATTCATCCCCTCAACACTGCTGGAAGCTCACTGGTGGTCCCCAGTGATGCTGAGTTGTCAAGTGTCTCCACAATGCTGTCAGACAGGCAACAGAACATCTCACATTCTAAGAAGGCACACGATATGGTTCTGGCAAAGAGTAGAGTTAATTGTCTTGTAGCACCTCTACATTCCAAGCTAAAATTTGACTGCAAGCAAGAAAGCATAAATTGAAGATCTGTATGAGGTCTCCTTTAACAGGCAACATAGATCTTGTCAAGGTCAGGTTTATGGGTTAAGGGTACTGAGATCAATGAGATTATAACAAGCCACATTCTGTACCAAGATTAATTAATTAATATTCTGTTTCTGAATATACTTACCAGCACCCTTTAAGCAATTTCCTGTAAAATCGCAAAGGCGCTCATGATGAATCACCACCAAAATGACAATTCAATGCTAACCACATCATAATGATGTCCACTTTCATGAAATTCAACCTAGCTTTCTCCTCATAGCTTCTCTCTAATCTTCCATTACTCCCATTCACAATAACTAATTTGGACTACACTTTAAACAAACCTAACACAAAATGCTTCCACAATTCAAAACAGTAGTCCTTTCATCTTACCTTAACGTTCTTCCTCCATGTCAACAATTGCCGCAGGTCCTTTCTTCCCAATACCTTGATGTCTTTGCAATTCTCTACAATGGCTTCTGTGGTTAGACTATGATTCTTTATAGTATCATCATCAAATATGAACTGGAAGGGAAATAAAAAAAATGTGATGGCATGTTATTCATACAAAGTTAAAACTTTTATTTCTTATAATCCTATTACTAATTTTCCCCCCTAACTCACATGGTAATATCAAGAACATATCTCCAATGTCATGTACAATATCTAACATCATGTACAATCTCTAACAACATGTATAATGTTCTGAAACCAGGGCAAACTACCCATAGCCAATTCCTAAAGACTCCACTCAATTGTTTACTTTAATCATATAATGACTTCTTTTTCAGCCCAATGCTAACAAACTCCCCTAAATACCACACTGTTCCAATTCATTTTGTTTAGACAACACCTCTTGCCCTCCTTTATGTTCAAGTCTTAATACCTTAAAGCCTCATTCACTTTATCCTTCCATATCCTTCTTGGTCTCACTGTGTCCCTTACTCACTCCACATCTGACAAGACATATACCCACCCTAATACCCTCAAAGCCTCACATCATTTCATCTTTCCATATCCTTCTTGGTCTCCTCCTCTCCCTTGCTGCCTCTACTTCTGACACAGATCCTCCTTTGTAGGTCTTTCAGCCCATTCTCTTCACATGCCCAAACCATTACAAGAGACCACGGTTGACCCTCTCAATCAGACTACTCTCATCACTGCAGTGATGAGAGTGTTACTCATTACATGACTGACAAACCTCAAACCAATTACAATCATCATGCATTTAATTTTCAACACCTCTACCCTCTTCCTTTCTTTTGATTCAAGGTCCAAGATCTGTATCTTTACAATGCAGTCTAGACTACTATACCTTCATATATAAACATCTTTGCCCTCTCTTTCCACATGTTCCCCAAAGCTCCCAGCACCTCAGGCCCCTTTTCTACACGAGGACTCACTTTAGCCCTTATGGATCCATCTGATGTAATGTCCACCCTTAGTACCAAAGCACTTCACTTCCTCCACGCCCTTCCCATTTGGACCCACTTTCAAACAATCCTGTTCCACTTCCCAAACTATCCTGTCTCACCAACATTTGCTTACATTCCCTCTCAACTTCTCTTTTCATACACACACCCAAACGTATAACCAGCTTTTGGAGTTGGCCACCAAAGCAGTGTCATCTACAAACATCAGTTCATTCACTCCCTTGCCCCCCATCTCCCATTTCCAGCATGCTACACACCCACCTCCACTCCAAGACTCTCACATTTATCTCTTCACCACCCTACCCATGCAAAGGTTAAACAGCATTAACATCATCCAGTCTCACCAACATTTGTTCACAATCACTCTTAGCTCTCTCTTTTTAGAAACCTTCCCAAACTCTGTCACTAGCTTCTGCAGTCTACTACTAATGCTGTCTCATCTGTGAATATCATATGATTCACCTATGACCTTCTCCCCATCTCCCAGCATGCAACACACCTACCCTCACTCTAAGATTCTCACACCTACCTCTTTCACCATCTTGTACATACACAGGTCAAACATCTAACAGGTCTAACTTCACTAAAAACCACTCACTCTCCTCCCTTCAAATTGGCATATATATCAACAGATATATATGGATGAGGAATGATGGAAGAGAAGAGCGAAAGGCTTTAATTGACTATTTGGTGGTGGATGAAAGATTGAGAAAGGCTGTGCTAGATGCTAGAGTTGTGAAAGGATTCCTTGGAGACCCTGACCATTTCGCAGTTCTTGTGGGCATGAGGATCAGAGAAAAGAGGAGGTATGATGTAAGGAATAATGGAGAGGCAAAAGTGTTGGCAAGTGAGAAGATTAATCAGAGAAAATGCTGGGAGGAGTATGAAAGAAAGGTAACTGAAAGCTTAAATGGAAGTGCAGCGAATGTAGGGATACCAGTCATGTGTGAATGTGGTGTTTAAAATGTTTAGAAAAATATCATAAAAGGTTGTAAAATTAGTTGCTGGATACAAGGTCATAAGATATAGGAATACAAAGGGCAATGCATGGTGAATGGAGGAGATTAGAAATACTGTGGAAGAAAAGAAAAAGGGAAATGGTAGATTTCTTGATTGGAATGTACTAGGGAAGTTCATTATAGGAGGAAGGAATAAAAAAAATGTGTAAGCGGGATGTTAAGAAGCTGATAGGGGAAAGCAAAGAAAGAGTAGATGAAGATTTTGGATGCAAACTGAGTGAAAAGTTTTGGGTTAATAAGAAAGAATACTGAAAGGAGGTGAAAAAGGAAAAAAGTGGATGGGGAGAAAGAATACTTCCCATGTATTCCCTGTGTGTCGAAAAAGGCGACCGGGGGGGGGGGCTCCTCCTCCCCTCCCGTTTTTTTAATTTTCCAAAATAAGGAACAGAGAAATGGGCCAAGTGAGGATATTCCCTTTAAGGCTCAGTCCTCTGTTCTTAACGCTACCTTGCTAACCCAGGAACTGGTGAATATGCATGAAAAAAAAGTGGAAATATTAATGTGAAAAGTAAGGAAGGGGGTTGCTGAATCAGAAGGAGGAAGTGAAAGGAAGATGAAAAGAGGATTTTTAAGAACTGATGAATGTGGAAGAAAAGGAGGCAACAGTTGTTACATGCATAGGTAAGGAGGTTGGAAGGAAGAGGATACAAGTGCATGGGCCTGTAGTGAAAAAGGTGGTAAGAAGGGCAATAGTGAGGATAAAGGAAGGAAAGGCACCTGGAGTGGATGGAGTTATGGTTGAAATGCTGAAGCAAGGAAGAGAAAGCACAACAGAGTGGATGCACCTGATGTGTAATTTTGCATGGAAATAGAAGGCTGTGCCTGAGAACTGGGTGAAAACTAACACTGTTCCTTTATTCAACGGAAAAGGTGCTAAGGATGTATGTAATATTTATGGGAGAATAAGTCTGTTAAGTATACCAAGAAAAGTATATGGAAGACTTGAATGATAGAGAGGATACAGCGATGGAAGTAAGTGAATGCAGAATAAGCATAGATCAAGGTGGTTTTAGGAAAGGTAGGGGACATGTATATCAGATTTTTGTGGTAAAAATGACCAGAGAAAGGCATTGAGTGAAAGAAGTTGTATGCAGTTTTTATGAATCTGAAGAAAGTATGTGGGGAAGGGGGATAAAATTCATAAACACTTTCCCTTCTCTTGTCTTTTTCCGTTTCGTACTTTTCAATATATTGCAATTAAGGCCTGGTCTAGATGTGGATTTGTGTCCAAGACTGGAGTTGGAAAAAAAAAACTTGGATGGTGTGAAAGTATTCTATAGAGGAGCAAATACATGAGCAAGAGTGGATGGAGATTTGATAAAAAGTTTCAGTATACATGTGGGTTGTGCGATGTTACCAAGACTGTTCAAAATATGAGGGATAAGAGAGAAAGAATACTTCCCACGTATTCCTTGCATGTCACAGAAGGTGATTAAAAGGGGAAGGAGCAGGGGGCTGGAAATTCTCCCCTCTCATTTTACTTTTCCTAAAGAAGGAATAGGGAAGGTGGCTAATGTGGGAAATAAAAAACTTATATATGCTGGGGAGAGGAGAGTGGTGAGAGTAAGTGAGCTTGGAAAGGAGACTTGTGTGAGGAAGTACCAAGAAAGATTGAGTGTACAATGGCAAAAGGTGAGAGCAAATGACGTAAGGGGAGTGGGTGAGGAACGGGATGTATTTAAGGAAGCAGTGATGGGATGTGCAAAAGATGCATGTGGCATGAGAAAGGTGGGAGATAGGCCGATTAGAAAGGGTAGTGAGCGGTGGGGTGAAGAAGTAAAGTTGTTAGTGAAAGAGAAAAGAGAGGCTTTCGGATGGTACTTGCAACGAAGGAGTGCAAATGACTGGGATTGTATATAAGAAAGTGGCAGGACGTCAAGAGAAACTTACAAAAGAAAATAAAAGGGCAAATGAGAGTTGGGGTGAGAGAATATGACTGAAGTCTAAGAGAAAAAAATGTTTTGGAAGGGGGTAAATAACATGAGTAAGAAAAGAGAAAAATGAGAGATTCAGTGAAGAGGGCACTGGGGTAAGAAATAACAGGTAGTGATGGAGTACTTTGAAGGCTTACTGAAAATGTTTGATGATAGAGTGGCATACATAGAGTGTTTTGGTCATTGTGGCGTGCAAAGAGAGAGGATCACAGGGAAGAGTTTGGTTAAGAGAGAAGATGTAGTGAAAGCTTTGGAGAAGATGAAATCCAGCAAGGAGGCAGGTTTGGATGGTATTGCAGTATAAATTCTTTAGAAAAGGGGTGACTGTGTTGTTGATTGATTGGTAAGGATATTCAATGTATGTATAGATCATTGGGAAGTGCCTGAGGATTGGCAGAATGCATGCATAGTGTCATTGTACACAAGGCAAAGGGAATAAATGCGAGTGTTCACATTACAATGGTAAAAGTTTGTTGAGTATTCCTGGGAAATTATATGGGAGGTTATCGATTGAGAGGGTGAAGGCATGTACAAAGCATCAGACTGGGGAAGATTAGTGTGGTTTTCATAAGCAGTAGAGGATGTGTGGATCGCGTATTTGCTTTGAAGAAAGTGTGTGAGAAATACTTAGAAAAACATATGGATCTGTATGTACCATTTATCGTTGGTTCCCAGTGAAGGTCTGTTTGTGGAAGGGGTGTGTAATGTCTCCACGGTTGTTTAATATATTTATGGATGGGGGTGGTTAGGGAGGTAAATGCAAGAATTTTGGAGATAGGAACAAGTATGCAGTCTGTTGGGTATGAGAGGACCCGGAAAGTGAGTCAGCTGTTGTGTGCCGAT
This sequence comes from Panulirus versicolor, assembly GCA_032361705.1. Classification (NCBI taxonomy): domain Eukaryota; kingdom Metazoa; phylum Arthropoda; class Malacostraca; order Decapoda; family Palinuridae; genus Panulirus; species Panulirus versicolor. The sequence continues at coordinate 1,345 of JAUUDZ010056939.1, read as the reverse complement.
GATACACCTCTGGTGGCTGATTTGAGCGTGAAACTACAGAGGCTGGTGACTGAGTTTGGAAAAGTGTGTGAAAGGAGAAAGTTGAGATTAAATGTGAATAAGAGCAAGCTTATTAGATTCAGTAGGGTTGAGGGACAAGTTAATTGGGACGTAATGTGAATGGAGAAAATTTGGAGGAAGTGAAGTGTTTTAGATATCTGGGAATGGACTCAGCAGCAAATGGAACCTTAGAAGCATAAGTGAGTCACAGGGTGGTGGAGGGGGGTGAAGGTTCTGTGAGCAATGAAGAATGTGTGCAAGGAGAGATTATCATCTCAGAGAGCAAAAATGGGTATGTTTGAAGGAATAGTAGTTCCAGCAATGTTATATGGTTGCGAGGCATGGGCTATAGACAAGGTTGTGCGGTGGAGGGTGGATGTATTAGAAATGAAATGCTTGAGGACAATATGTGGAGTGAGGTGGTTTAATTGAATAAGTAATGAAAGGGTAAGAGAGATGTGTGGTAATAAAAAGAGTGCAGCTGACAGATCAGAAAAGGGTGTGTTGAAATGGTTTAGAAATATGGAGAGAAAGAGTGAAGAAAGATTGACAAAGAGGATATACGTGTCAGAGGTGGAGGGAACAAGGAGAAGTGGGAGACCAAACTGGAGGTGGAGGGATGGTTTGAAAAAGATTTAGAGCAATTGGGGCCTGAACATAGAAGAGGGTAAAAGGCGTGCAAGGAATAAAATGAATTGGAACGATGTGCTGTTAATGGACTGAACCAAGGCATGTGAAGCATCTGGGGTAAATCAGGGAAAGGTTTGTGGGACCTGGATGTGGATAGGGAGCAGTGGCTTCGGTGTATTACACAACAGCTAGAGGCCGAGTGTGAATGAATGTGGCCTTTTTGTATTTTCCGGGCGCTACCTCGCTGAAGGGTGGGGTGGATGCTATTTTCCTATGCAGCATGGCAGTGACAGGAATGGATAAAAGCAAGCATGAATATGTACATGTGCTTTGAATGCGAAGCTGAGTCATGTGGCAGTTGAGGGTATAATTAGAGTACATGGGGTGTTCAGTGTTGCAAATGGAAAAGGGGAGGAGCTTGTGGATTTGTGAGCTAGAAAAGAACTGGTGATTGGGAATACCTGGTTTAAAAAGAGAGATATACATAGGTATACATATGTGAGTAGGAGAGATGGTTAAAGGGCATTATTGGATTACGTGTTAATAGATAGGCGCATGAGAGAGAGACTTTTGGATGTTAATGTGCTAAGAGGGGCAAGTGGAGGGATGTCTGATCATTATCTTGTGGAGGCAAAGGTGAAGATTTGTAGAGGTTTTCAGAAAAGAAGAGAGAATG
>JAUUDZ010056906.1:0-10354 GCA_032361705.1 Panulirus versicolor | reverse complement strand
CCTCCACCACCATGGCCGCCAATACCGCCACCATAGCCACCATGAGAACCGGACGAGTACCCTCGCTTATCCTGGAGACGAGGAAAGTCATGGGTCATTACAGAAGATAGGGGTCTGTAGCATCATTGTACTAAGGACCATAATTTCTCAAAGGCAAATAGTAAAGATGAAGACCAATTTTCTGTCGGACAGGTCCTGGTGAAGGCGAGATGTCAACCGCCATCAATTTTGATTGAGATTATTTAGGATTTCGTTTCCGGTTGGTAAGATAAAGAATCTTACATCTGGAGACGATCTATATTGTTACAGTGAAGTAGCACCAAGTCGCAGTGCCATCATTGGCTATAAGTGAACGCATTTCACCTCCACTAGTTCGCTCTAACACTACATCCACAGTTAAGCTCGCGCGGATGTCCAGGAGACATTCTCATTAACGCTGTCGAACTGGCACACCAAACTACATTCATCTTGAGGGCATTAAGTAAAATCTGTTGACATGAGTTTTTGTTGGTCATTACTGATCAGCAAACGAGGACGTCAAACTGTTCGTGTAAGTGGTTGAGGTTAAGGATGTGGATGAAGAGCAAGTGACCTGGAAGCCGTGTAAGTGGTTGAGGTTAAGGATGAGGATGAAGATCAAGTGACCTGGAAGCCGTGTAAGTGGTTGAGGTTAAGGATGAGGATGAAGAGCAAGTGACCTGGAAGCCGTGTAGTGTAAGTGGTTGAGGTTAAGGATGAGGATGAAGAGCAAGTGACCTGGAAGCCGAGTAGAAACATAGTATGACTCAGGAGAGTCAGGTTGACGCGTCGCACCTGTAAGGCTACACAGTGTGGCATGAGAAAACTACAACATTCAAAAGTTAAAAGGTGTCACTCATCAAAACCCATATACGGTATGTTAACGCGAGCGTCAACCATGTGTTAACTTAATTCCGTTTAATATGATGGAGTTTCTCTGGATTTTTCTTTATGATGAGAACACTCGTCATACCCAGACTTTAAGGTGAATTTGGTAGTTTCGTCAGTCTAATTACGTATCATGGAATTTCTTTATTCCACCTCTTACACACATTTATGGAAATAGGTTGATGGTGACTTTCTCAAAGTTCATGAAAACGTTCACAACCTAAAACTATGCATTACCAATTAACGCCGATAAACTTGTTACAAACGTTAATAAAGAATAAACATGCGATAATGAATCGATGCATATACTTTACTTTTATGAATATATTAGTGATACCTCCAAATATGCATCTTTCTGCCGTTTGCATGGAGCAGGCATTCGATTTTATCATCGGTCTCACATAATGGCCATCTCAAAAGCGTGAACCCACAGGCAAGAATTCATGATTTACCTACAGCTCGACAAACGTCCAAATCGGATGACGAACCTGCATCCACGTGATGCCCATTAGTCCAGATGACGTATGGACATATGGAAGAATCACTAGTTAGTTACCAGTGCTTACAGCGTCCAACACTGTCAGAGTCTTCACCATCGCCATTTGACACCCAGCATTACAGTCCCCACCATCAACAAACACATATATCTCCCTACATCCTATTCTGTTGCTCCTTACTTTAAAAAGACAAACTCACCCTCGTAGCGTTAGTCTTCTTTTCCTCTCCAATCACCCCTGAAAATAGAAAAAAATGTATTTCTGACATTAAGGTTCAAAACAATAAAAAGTTTAGATTAAGATACAAAATATCTTCAGCTCATCATGAGATTATCTAAATCATAAACATATATGATCTACACTTTCATCAATGTGATTTATGTATCTTGAAGTATGATAAAATATATGGTGTTGCGATTATCCTTCACAAAACATAAGCACCGGTTGGTACTTTGAATATTTTAGGTTGCCTTCAGAACTTTGAGGGTTCAGAAGAGAAGCCAAAGGAAGCTGAATGTGAATGCTCGAGAGTAAAATGGCTCTGTTTAAAGTTGGATACTAAAAGTGTGAGATAGGACAATAAAAGTCTGGAATGAACTAAGATTTTTTATATGTTTAAAGAGTATATCCAGTGAGAACGAAAGACACTGGAACACTAAACACTACAGACAAGTGGCTGGAGCTTAAAGGATAATTACGACTAGTTTTATGTTACAATAGTCTGGCGCTATGAACCAGACTGATGACAACAGCAGTTCAACATACCCAGAAGTAGGCCTACACAAGTGCAAGACGAGTTTAGAGAAATTTAGTTCTGTACTGTAGACGTAGATTATGGGCTAGAAATGACTGGATTAGGGAAAAATCAAAGATGGGAGTTCTGAGATGAAATGCGAATATGGAAAGGATTAGTGGTGAGAGGATAATGAAAGGGTGTATTTGTAAGATAAGAGTGAAACGAATACCAAGAAAGAGTTGGACGGGGTAGCGTAGAGAGGATGTGCGAGATTTTTCTTACTGTGCACCAATGTAAGGAGTCGTACAAAGACAGAAGTACGAGGAGAGACCATTTGAATTGTGAGAAGTGTACTACTGTATACAGATAGATGGTAATTCTGTAATCCCCTCTTCTAAACCTTAAGGTTCTCTAATAATATCCCTGACTTGACTCACCAACAACAAGGACGGCGCACAAGACAACTTTTAACATCATGAAAGTGAACTGTTAACAGGTGGAAGGCAAGACTATCTGTGACTCTGTCGGCGCCTCCCTTCGCTTTATATACCCAACTAAGCTGCGACTCGCCCAGAATGAGTTTACTGAAGCACAGAGAACTCCCATGAAAGTCTCTTGCATCACTGGGCATTGTAGTACTGTGCGTGTCTTTGACCGACCCTCTATGAAGCTATTGTCTTTTTCCTTTTAAACAGACGATGTGGCAGTGGTGGTGGCTTGGGTTAACGTTAGGTACGAAGTTACGATTAAAGTAATGATTGACTGTTCTTCAAGCTGGACTTGCAAGATGCTTATCGGTCGGTTATGATTTCTCATTCTGAAGTATAGGGCAGTTTCGCCTCATTACATTTATATGAAAAAGCAACCATGAGGGAGAATTTAACGAATCAGTTTAGTATCTACGATCATTTTTTTGGATGATAAACTAGTGTCCAGGGAAAATTGGGAACTATAGGAAGAGAGATGTTCATCAAACCTTGGGAGAAGTCCAAGGTTAACATGGGATATGTTTACCACACTCAGGACGACATGGTTATCGAGCGATTACACATTTACACAGCTCACCGTGAGAGAAGTTCGATAGCTCCTTTGTCACAGTCGTTCTGAAGCTTGTAGTTCTGATAACTACTTTCAAAGCCAACAAAATCCCTCACAGATTGCCTTCTTCCAATATTCCTTTACCGTTTTCTTTTCTGCAAATTTCTAATTTCATTTTAACTTGCTTCCTTCAACGTTTACCCTTGTGTTTAAGTCTTTAGGCATCGTTCATTCTGTCCACATGTTCCACCTATAATTGATTTGTGCTGGTAACCCCGGGAAAATTTACTGTGCACCCCATGCTCATCCTGTGAACGATAGCGCAAAAGGATTACAAGGGACACAAAGGGTCTTAGACCCCAGTGGGTTGATATTACATAAGATGTCAGTTTTAATGATAGGTATTTCATTACATACTTTACGTAGTTTCATATGGTAAGTTTTACCGACTTGATGCAAAGAGTGGATACAAACTTAAAATTTCAGGTATCTTGTTATTAACAAACAGTAAGTGTTCTGACATTTCTTGCTGGGTTTGTTTAGATCTATCCCTAAAGGCTCTATTTTTTTCACATTCTAAGACAGTGTTCAACTTTGTGTCCAAATTTTTGACCACAAACTTTACAATTCACATGATTAACATCTCCAGATAGGCCAGAGCCAATAGTACCTGCAGCCTATCTTTAATATAGCAGTTACATTATGATGTAACCTGCTGATCCTGTTACTTTCTACGTATACGTTTCATTTTACACATTTCACTGCGATGGAAAATATTTCTACTTGTGCTTATCTGAACTCGTCTTCGTGCTTCAAAGAGGTCAGTTAGTTCCTTTCTAGTTACAGTCTTGAGGCTTCTAATTGACAACCCAATGTTTGGCTGAAACATCACCTTTGTCATGCTCACGGAGGCCTATACGAGATGGAATCCATAACAGTTTGATTTGAATCCCTTTAACAATAGTGTCTGAGTATTTGTGTCTGGCTTCAGAAACCAGCATGTTACTTTCTGATCTCAGGGTGTTAAGGGCAAGTAGTGAAGAGAAAGAATCAGAGATAAACTAAGGCAATGATTTTTACCTGCTCAAGAGTGGTAAGTATGGCGAACAATTGTTTTTAGAGTAGATTAGGTGCCCAGTTTAAGATTTTTTTTTTTGTTACCATTTGGCTGGATCACAATGGCAGCACTGCCTGCTCTCCCAGTGACAGAATCGCGAGAACCGTCAGTGTAGATACATTAGGCTTATGTTATTGTCAGTCTGGAGTTTCTGTATTAGGCTATGTTTTTGTCAGTCTGAAGTTTCTGTATATGTTCATCACTGGTTTTGGCTGTGTTGAAGGTGGAAACTACAGTTCGTTTGCTTTTCTTACAGCCAACCAAAATAAAGAGAAGCAATTTTTTCCGGCGTTACCGTGAGGTCTTCGACACATACAAATGTGATGAGGGTTGGATATCTGCCTGCAGAAGACAACGTGGAATGGATACAAGAATCATTTACCATAGAGAAGATGATGCAACGTTATAGCAAAAGGTAAATTTACAAGACTCCGAGAGGTAATGAATAAGTAAAAGATTGGTCATCAGTCCATAGCAATTCAGCAACAGATATAATGTATTTGTCCTTGGAAGACGTGAGTTTAGCGGAACAAATGCTCTTTCGAACTGGGAAACCCGTTCGTTTACCTGAGGGAATTTCTAATGGACCAAGGAAAGGTTTTGCATATTGACCAGCCCGAGATACGTTCTTCAGAGACGGGTTGCTTCACTCTAAGTGTTACAGTTCAACTCATACTTTGTTTTTCACAGTAAAAAAAAAAAAGAATTGTGAACACTTGTGAGGCATCTAAGTCACGCGTCGCCGTCCAAAGTAAGTATTTTAAATGAGGTAAGTATTTAGCAAGAGGTCCGCGAAATGTAGATGAACATTTTCGTCATTGATACAAGTAGACGTGTATCTAATACCTCCATTGAAAAAGGAAACGTCCCATTTAACAGACATGATAAAACATGAGACAGTTTGAAAAAAAAAAGCTTATGAGACAAAGATGAAAAAATGAATAAAGTTTAGGATACCGTTCAGTGCAAGAGGCTACTTTACAGAGGTAGCCAAAATTTGCTTTCGTATGCAGTGATTTGACAACACCACTTCTATCAATAAAGTTTCCTACACAATGAATTGATGAAAACAACCCAGGAATTGAACTGAGTCGTTGATACTCTGTTTACGTGATATCAACATAGCTTGGGAAAAACGTACTTAAGCTTATAAATTGGATTGTAACGATAGTGCTCTCAGCGCAATGTACTGTCCCATTTAATGTCTAAAAGGTAGACTCGAAAACGACAGCCTAATACTAAGCCGAGAATGCATATGTGTTTCGTTCCAGACGACCTGAATGTCATTGATTCATTGACTTTATTCAGGGACCCTTGTTCATTATGTTAGGTATACACGTGTGCAGTACACCACAATAAGGTACATAGTAGCTTCCAATAGGATTATCTACTAAAGTTTTACAAACCTATTTTCAGTAGGGTCTTTGTAGTAAGATGGAGCAGTCAACAAAGGAGCCACCGCCCCCGTACAAGACATTTGCACATTATATGCCCCTCTCTTTAGAACAGTGAAAAAGTTAAAAAAAGAATAATAATATACATAATTATTTAGTTCAGAGAATCTTTCTTCGTCAGTAAGATGTTTCCTAAATGCTGATCTAAACAGGATTTTGAATTTATACATTGTATGTTATTTGGTATTGAATTCCATTCTTTAATAGCTGTATGATAGAGGGTAAGAGCGGCAGTTCCCTTGGTTCTTGTCACACAAAAGTTAGATTCACTGTCTAGTCCTGATTGATTGGTTATTTACTTCCCTATGACGATTTTCTGTAAGATATGTGGGCCCTCTATTGTTGTATATGTTAAAGACATGATTCAGTTTAATTTGCTTAACCGTATTCTCTACACTTAACATGTTCATTTTTCCCTTTCTGCTTGGCCATTCTGAGCTCTGGGGTCTACTCTTAGAATAAATCTAATAATTTTGTTTTGACAAATTTGTAGCTGCTTTTTGGATTTACTGCTTACTCTAGAACTTGCATAGTCAAAATGGGATTGAATTAAAGCAGAACATAAGGTTTGTGTAATTTTCTGTATAAAAATTCTAATCTTGCATTTCTTCTTTTGATTATGAGCTGACACTTTAACTCCTCAAAGGCACATTGGTCCAAATATACTCCTAGGTACTTCACTGACTTTACACTGTTTTATTACCTGACCATTATATGTTATTGCAAAATTATTTACCTTCTCTAGTTTTCGGATTTTCTAGGTGAAGAGACAGTTTGCTATTGACCATCATTATTACATGATTCAAATTTTTTTTCCTAATCACTAATCACCTATCGCCGTTAGTGCTTCCATGTAGATAAAAGATTTGATAATGACAACATTCAAATTCAAAATATGCATAGATGTATAGATACAATATTTAAAGGGACGCACACCCATCCAGTAATAATGACATTAAGGGGCATAAGAAGGGGAAGGAGCGACCGCCCCGAACGGTACTTTTTTTTTGGGGGGGGGGGCGGAAATCAATGTCAACAATTTATTGAACCACAATTTAATAATATAATTCTGGATATGCGGCTCAAGCATATTAGGATTATTAGTTTTTTCCTAGATATAATTTATTTCAGTCAAGATATAATTTATTTCAGTCATATATATTATTTCATTTCAGTTACTGGCTTGACTTCAGCCACGAAGCGGTGTAAATGAACCCGGCTGTGCAATGTACATGTTTACATTTACATGTCTCCAAATGGCTTCATGGATCTCGCTCCCAGTTTCGTAATTCCGTTCTGGCCTTCATATAGGTAGGTTCTGTGCTTTTAACTTACATATATAATTCATTATGTGTATGTGGGGAGTTATTATTTTTTAGATGATAATGGATGCTTCTCGAAGGACTAAAAAATTAATGAGAAAAATTGTGTTGACACCAAAAGAGAATATTGACAACGTCAAAGAGCATTCGATATGTATGATTTTGAATTATATGTAGATAAGCCCACCGTTAGAGTTAATCAGTTAATTTATTTATTTAGTTTCATGTTTGATAAACTAATAAAACGAAGAACGTGGGTGTACAACAGTTGATGAAAGATACGAGGAATGTGGTGGGAAGAAAAAACAGCAACAGAAATATTAAACGAGTACACAAGGGAGAGAAGTAGGAAGGGTATTAGAGGGTATTATAGGGTGAGTCAGAGAGGGAAAGAGGGATGAGGTAGTAAACCAAGGTAAGTCCAGAAGAAGGCAGGGCCATTCCAGCTCCAACACTTAACTATTACAAACGTGTCTAAAATTGAGACTGTTAGCCAAAAGGGGACAATTTCAGGAACTTTGGGAAGCATACAAACCTCTTATCCCTCTAAAGCAGGACCAGATATTTAGAGTCAGAAGCTACAGTCTACGGCCGATAAATAGCCGTAATCTTCCACTGGTGGGGAGGGGGATGGGGGTAGGAAATGAATTCTCTGCCAGATTAACATTTATCCTCGTTATGCCACAAAGCTGCCATGAGTTGTTCTTTGATGAGGCTTCCCATGCCAGTGACAGTTGGCAAGCTTAATATTCAGAATTCGAAAAAATGAATTTAAGTTCCAAGGGGAAGATAGGTAATGTTTTCATAGATCTTGTTATTTTTCCAGATCTACTACTTTCATTATTACCATTATGTGTCCTCGTAGTATAGAATATAATTCATATCACATCCCCCCAATCTACATCACTACTTTTAAGTGCAAGGAGTTATTTAATGTGCATTTCATGTAAATCCGTAAGTTATATCACTGGTGCCCTTAAACTGGCATTTCACCCCGAATAATGCCTGCAGAATCCAAATAAGCGCTGTGTATGTTTTGTTGCGGCTGTAAGCAGGATATTTACAAATTACCTTGGCACTACGTGAGCAGAATCCTTTTTTAGTTGAATGATATTGGTTTATGAAAGTGATACTAATCATTTCCATAAACAGAACAGTAGGTATTGTGAGTTTACCCCCCCAAAAAAATCCCCTTTCAAAGCTCCGCCGACTTCGTGAGGACTTAAAATTGAACTCTTCTGAGTATATTTTCCTTCGGTACAATTCACTGTAGTTAAAGCAGATAGAAACACTATACATTTACGAACATCATTTTTAAAGAATATTGCGTTTCTTATATGACTATGTATGAAATTTTTTTCCGAAAAATTATTTTGAGCGCATTGCTAGGAAAACTGATGCCTCATGAAAGTGTTTTTGTTAAACACTGAGCAGTTGAGTGAGATTGATAAGTTTGCTGAATGATTGTTATCATTAACGTGCTCATAAGCTTGAAATCCATCTTTTTTCAATGCTCAGTATCCTCTTTTCGTAATCAACTCGTAATCTACTTTAAATAACCCAATTTATTAATTTTTACTGTATCGTTAAATTTCATCAGATTAGCAACATACAGACTATGGTAGTTCTGACATAACGGTACTTGATAAGATTAGAATCATAACGTTTTCAAATTTCATAGGCTTATGTCTATGGCGAGTAGTCTCACAGTCAGGCTGTGATTTGTTTAGTTCCTACCTAAGTTTGTTTTGTATATGACCCCTAGGAAGGAGAAGTTGGTGAAAACTGCATTATCAACCGATATGTGAAAAGAAAATAGAAGTTATTAAAGGAGGTAAGTATGAGCAGAGATGATATTACGATAACTCCCGATCGCAACGGGAGTTGACATTTTAATGTACTTGTGCAAGATATTTTCCGGGATGAAGTAGAACATAAAAGTACATGGATTATATAATGTATTTTCATAACATTCTTTATCATTCAGTTAGTGTTTACGAACAAGTACATCTTAATTTTTTTTTCGCTTATTTTTGTCAGTTTGAAAAAGGAAACGCTGTTATCTATCACTAGTTAGATAAGCGATTTAGGAGCATTTTTGTTCATTTTACCCATAGGGTGTATTGTTGATTAATATCTCCTGATACTCAGGTTCTTTGAGACGAAGAGTGTAATTCAAAGGTCAATGTTTTTATCAGTCTCTTACATGGGTTCTTAGATAACATTTTCCATTAAGATATATGATGATAGGATTAAACATATGAACAGTATCTTCACAAGATGTTTATTAAGATAAATCTTCAGTTTTTGTTTTGGATACAATAATATACAATAACTGCATTACGGCAGTAAAAGTGTTACAGTTCCACAGACAAGACCCTGCAAGCTCTGCTATTGACTTTCGTTATACTGCTGCTTCTGCTGACATGATCCACAGAATTCTCCAGTTTCTCCAAATCGATGGATGTTGAGTTTTCTTCCTCAGTGAAACTCCCCATTATATACATATCCATGTCCTGCTTCATAGCTCCCAAACCTCCCGTTATTAGCCTCTTTTGCTGGAAGTTGCTTTCGTATGCAGTGATTTGACATTGACAGCAACTTTATTATTAAAGTTTTCTACACAATGAGTTGATGAAAACAACCAATGAATTGAACCAAATTTTTGATACTCGTTGTACGTGATACCAATACAAAGCTTGCGAAAAATGTACTTCAGCTTATCATAAATTAGCTTATAGCGACAGTACTCTCAGTGCAAGGTAATGTCCCATGTATATTTTAAAAGGCAGACTCGAAACCGACAGCCTAATACTACGGCGAGAATGCATGTATGTATCGTCCCAGCGACCAGAATCTTATCACTTATCGCCATAAGTGCTTCCGTGTAAATAAATGAGTTGATAATGACAACATTCAAATTGAAAATATTTATTGATATATAGATACAATATTTAAGGGGACACGTACACCCATCCAGTAATGATGACAACATTGAGGGTCGTAACAAGAAGAGGGGGAGCGAGGGGCGACCACCCTTAACGGTACACCATTTGGTTTGGGTTTTGGGAGGAGGCGCATACCCATGCCAACAGTATTTATTGAACTGCCCAATTTAATCTATAATCCTGGATATGCCTGCTGTAGCATATTAGTATTATTATCAGGATGTTTTTTCCTAGATATAATCTGTTTCAGTCATATATATATTTCATTTCAGTTACTGGCTTGACTTCAGCCACGAAGCGGTGTAAATGAACCCGGCTGTGCAATGTACATGTTTA
>JAUUDZ010056895.1:0-10354 GCA_032361705.1 Panulirus versicolor | reverse complement strand
GGTAAAGATAATTATGCTTACCGCCTTATAAAATGTTAAGATCATTAGATTTCCTGCCTTATAACAGATCAAGATCATTAGATTTAATGCCTCACATTAGGCCTTATACCAGGTTAAGATCATTAGATTTACTGACCTATAACAGGTCAAGATCATTATAACAGGTCAACATTATTGCCTTATAACAGGTCAAGATTATTACAACATGTTACGTTCATTAGATTTACTGCCTGGTCAAGATTTACTGGTCAAGATTTACTGTCTTTTAACACGTCAAGATCATTACATTTATCAAGATCAAGATCAAGATCAAGTTTCTTCCGTCTGGTAGTAGGAAGAATGAATAGATACACTCTTATGAGATCATTAGATTCAATAACAAGTCAAGATCTTTAGATTTAGATAAAGATCATTAGATTGTAAAACGTCAAGATTTACTGCTTTTTAACCGGTCAAGATCATTAGATTTAGGTAGATAATTAGATAATAGGTAGATAATTAGATAATAGGTAAAGATAATTATGCTTACCGCCTTATAAAATGTTAAGATCATTAGATTTCCTGCCTTATAACAGATCAAGATCAGTAGATTTAATGCCTCACATTAGGCCTTATACCAGGTTAAGATCATTAGATCATTATAACAGGTCAACATTATTGCTTGTAATAGGGCAAGATCATTAGATTAACTGCTTCAAAACAGGTTAAGATCATTAGATTTACAGTCTTCGAAATTTCTGCCTTAAAACAAGTCATCATTAAATTTAAATTTATTGCTTTATAAAAGATCATTATAACAAGTCAATATCATTAGATTTACTCACTTATAACATGACAAGATTTACTTGCCTTATAACACGTCAAGATCATTAGATTTACTTCTTTGTAAAATTTAATTCAATGCCTTATCAAAAGTCAAAATCATTAAATTTAATGCTTTATAACAGGTCAAGATCATTAGATTTACTACCTTTTAATAGGTCATCATTAGATTTACTGCCTTATAACAGTTAAATATCATTAGATTTACTGCTTTATAACAAGTCAATATCATCAGATTTACTGCCTTATAACAGGTCAAGATCATTAAATTTACTGCCTTATAACAGGTCAAAATCATAAGATTTACTGCGTTGTAACAAGTCAAGATCATTACATTTTCTGCCTTATAAAAGGTTAAGATTTGCTACCTGGTAATAGAACAAGATGATAATGCCTTAAATGCCTTAAGGCATTATCAAGGCAGTAAAACTAATGTTTTACTGCCTTGTAAAAGTTCAGGATCATTACATTTACTGCCTTACAATATGTCAAAATCATTAGATTTACTGCCTTGTAACCGGTCAAGATATTTCTTTGCCCTATGTGTAGTCAAGATCCATAGATTTACAGCCTTGGAACAAGTCAAGATCATTAGTTTTACTGTCAACATCATTAGAATAGGTCAAGATCATTAGATTTGCTGCCTTTTAACAGGTCAAATTCATTATATTTACTGCCTCATAACAGTTCAAGATTATTAGATTTACTTCATTATAACTTGTCAAGATCATTAGATTTACTGCCCTACAAAAGGTAAAGGTCATTAGGTTTCCTGCCTTATTAAAGGTTAAAAACATCAGATTTATTCAAGATCATTAGATTTCTTATCTTTTAACTGTCTTATAACAACTCAAGATCATTAGATATACTGTTTTATAAATCGAGATCATTTAACATGTCAAGATCATTAGATTTACTGCCTTATAACAGGTCAATATCATTAGATTTACTACCTTTTACCAGATCAAGTTCATTAACTTTCCTGACGCATAACAGGTTTAGATCATTACTTATATCACAAGTAATGTGGAGCAGCACCTCTGTAGTGTACCATGGTCATATACAAGTAATATGAAGGAGCACGTCTGTAGTGTACCATAGTCATATAATAGTAATGTCTCCACAGAACGTCTGTAGTGTACCTTAGTCATATACTAGTAAGGTAGTACTACAGCATCACGGCTGTAGTACACTACATAGCCATATACAAGTAATGTTGAGCAGCAGAACGAGTGTAGTGTACCATGGTCATATTCCAGTAATGAGGAGCAAAACGTTTGTAGTTTACGATAGTTATATACCAGTAATGTGGAGCAGTAGAATATCTGCAGTGTATCATGGTCATATACCAGTAATGTGAAGCAGAACATGTATCGTGTACCATAGTAATATACCAGTAATGTGGAAGATAACCTCTGTAGTGTACCATGTCAAATACAAGTCATGTGGAGGAGAACGTCTGTATTGTAACATAGTCATATACCAGTAATGTTGAGCAGGACGCCTGTAGTGTACCAAAGTCATAAAAAAGTAATTAGGAGGAACAGAACAATAGTGTACCATGGTCATATACCAGTAATATGGAGCCTCATTAATGTGGAGTAGCACGTCAGTTGAGTACAGTAGTCATATAACCGTAATGTGAAGAAGCAGAACGTCTGTAGTGCGCCATGGTCATATATCAGTAATGGGGGCAGAACGTCTGTAGGTTACCATAGTTTTATACCAGTAATGTGGAGTAGAATGTGTGGTAAACCATAGTCATATACCAGTAATGTGGAGCAGAACGTCTGTGATGTACTGTAGTCATATACCAGTAATGTGGAGCAACGAGTCTGTAGTGTACCAGAGTCATATACCAATAATGTGGAGCAGTAGAACCTCTGTAATGTACCATAGTCAAATACCAGTAATGTGTAGTAGCACGTCTGTAGTGTAAAATAGTAATATACCAATAATGTGGAGCAGCACCACATCTGTAGTGTACCATAGTCATATACCAGTAACGTCAGTAAAAATGTGGAGCAGAACATCTGTAATGTACCATAGTCATATACCAGTAATGTGGAGCAGAACGTCTCTAGTGTACGAAAGTCATATGCCAGGAATGTGGGGCAACAGAACGTCTATAATGTACAATAGTCATATTCCAGTAATGTGGACCAGCACCTCTGTAGTGTACCATGGTCATATACCAGTAATGGGGAGTGTATTGTAATATAGTCATATACCAGGAAAGTGAAGCAACAGAACGTCTGTAGTGTACCATTGTCATATACTAGTAAAGTGGAGCATCTCGGCTGTAGTGTACCATAGTCATATATCAGTACGGGTGTACCCATTCTGAGAGGCAGAACGGGTGTAGTGTACCATGGTCATATACCAGTAATAAGGACCAAAAGGTCTGTAGTTGACGATAGGCATATACCAGTAATGTGGAGCAGCAGAACGTATGCAGTGTATCATGGTCATATACCAGTAATGTGAAGCAGAAGTCTATAGTGTACCATAGTCATATACCAGTAATGTGGGGCATAACCTTAGTAGTGTACCATGTCATATACCAGTAATGTGCAGAACATCTGTAGTGTAACATAGTCATATACCAGGAATGAGGAGCAGGACATCTGTAGTGTACTATAGTCATATACCTGTAATGTGGAGCAGCACGTCTGAAGTGTACCATTGTAATATAGAAGTAATGTGGAGGAGCAAAACATCTGTAGTGTACCTTAGTCATATACCAGTAGTTAGAGCAGAACGTGTTTAGTGTACAATGGTTATATACCAGTAATGTAGAGCAGCACGTCAGTAGTGCACCACAGTCATATACCAGAAATGTAGTGTACGATAGTAATATACGAGCAATATGGAGCAGAACGTCTCTAGTATACGAAAGTCATATGCCAGTAATGTGGAGCATCAGAACGTCTATAGTTATGACCATTGTCATATTACAGTAATGTGGTGCAGCACCTCTCTAGTGTACCATGGTCATATACCAGTAATGTGGAGCAGCACGTCAGTATTGTACTATAGTCATATACCAGGATTGTGGAGCAACAGAACTTTTGTAGTGTACCATAGTCATATACCAGTAATGTGGAGCAGTAGAACGTCTGTAGTGTACCATAGTCATATACTAGTAAGGTGGAGCATCACGGCTGTAGTATACCATAGTCATATACCAGTAATGTTGCGCTGCAGAACGGGCATATACCAGTAATGTGGAACAAAACTCCTATAGTTTACGATAGTCATATACCAGTAATGTGGAGCAGCAGAACGTCTGTAGTGTATCATGGTCATATACCAGTAATGTGAAGCAGAATGTCTATAGTGTACCACAGTCATATACCAGTAATGTGGAGCAGGACGTCTGTAGTGTACCATAGTCATATAGTAGTAATGTGGAGCAGCACGTCATTGAGTACCAGTTTTATATACCAGTAATGTGGCGAAGCAAAACGTCAGTAGTGTACCATGGTCATAAACCAGTAATGTGGAACAGCACATGTGTAGTGTACCATGGTCATATACCAGTAATGTGGAGCAGAACGTCTGTAGGTTAATATGGTCATATACCAGTAATGTGGAGCAGAACATTTGTGGTGTACACTAGTCATATACCAGTAATGTGGAGTGGCAGAACGTCTTTAGCGTACCATGGTCATATACCAGTAATGTGGAACAGCAGAACGTCTGTAGTGTACCAGTCATACACAAGTAATGTAAAGCAGCCCGTCTGTATTGTACCATAGTCATACACCATTAATGTGGAGCAGCTGAACGTATGTAGTGTACCATAGTCATATACCGGTAATGTGGCGCAGAAGGTCTGTAGTGTACATGTAATGTGGAGCAGTAGAACGTCTGTAGTGTGCCAGGGTCATATACCAGTAATGTGGAGCAGCACATCTGTAGTGTACCATAGTCATATCCTAGTTATATGGAGCAAAATATCTGTAGTGTACCATGGACATATACCACTAATGTAGAGTAGTAGAATGTCTGTAGTGTACCATGGTCATATACCTGTAATGTGTAGCAGTAAAACGTCTGTAGTGTGCCATATTCATATACCAGTAATGTGGAGCAGAACGTCTGTTGTGTACCATAGTCACATACTAGTAAGTTGGAGCAGAACGTCTTTAGTGTACAATAGTCTTAAACCAGTAATGTGGTCATATATCAGTAATGTTGAGCAGCAGAACGTCACATACCAGTAATGTAGAGCAGAACGTCTTTAGTGTACCATAGTCATATACTAGTAATGATGAGCAGCAGAACGTCTGTAGTTTACCATAGTCATATACCAGTAATATATAGCAGAACGTCTTTAGTGTACCATAGTCATATACCAGTAATGTGAAGCAGAACGTCTGTAGTGTACCGTACTCGTATATCATTAACATGGAGCAGCACGTCTGTAGTGTACCATGGTCATATACCAGTACCATAGTAATTTGCAACAGCAGAACATCTGTAGTGTACCATAGGCATATACCAGTAATTGGAGCACCACGTCTGTTGTGTACCAAAGTCATATACCAGTCATGTGGAGTAGAAAGTCTGTAGTGTATCATTTTCATATACCAGTAATGTGGAGCAAAACGTCTGTAGTGTACCATGGTCATATACCAGTAATGTGGAACAGCACTTCCGTAGTGTACCATCGTCATATACCAGGAATGTGGAGCAACAAAATGTCTGTAGTGTACCATACTCATATACCAGTAAGGTGGAGCAGAACGTCTGTAGTGTACCAAAGTCTTATACCAGTAATGTGTAGGAACAGAGCGTCGGTAATGTGGAGTCGCATGCATGTCGTGTCACTAACCAGTAATGTGGAGCAACATAACGTCCGTAGTATACCATAGTCATAACCAATAATGTGGAGCACCACATCTGTAATGTACCATACTCATATATCAGTAATATGGAGCAGCAGAACATCTGTAGTATATATACCAGTAATTGGAGCAGAACTTGTGTAGTGTACCATGGATATATACCTGTAATGTGGAGTAACATGTTTGTAGTGTACCATGTGGAGCAGGAGAAACTGCGTAGTGTACCATAGAGAAATACCAATAATATGGAGCAGCACGTCTGTAGTGTAACTTGGTCATATACCAGTAATGTGGAGTAACAGAACGTGTGTATTGTACCATAGTCATATACCAGTAATGTGGAGCAGAAGTACCTCTCTAGTGTACCATAGTCATATACCAGTAATATGGAGCAGAACGGTTGTAGTATACCATAGACATATACCAGTAATGTGGAGCAGCAGAACGTCTGTAATGTGGAGCAGACCGTCTGTGATGTACTATAGTCATATACCAGTAATGTGGAGCAACGAGTCCGTAGTTTACCATAGTCATATACCTGTAATATGGAGCAGCACGAATGTAGTGTATCATAGTCATATAACAGTGATGTGGAGCATAACGTCTGTAGTGTAACATAGTCATATACCAGCAATATGGAGCAGCAGAACGTCAGTAGTAGACCCTTATCATATACCAGAAATATGGAGCAGAACATCTGTAGTGTACCATGGTCACATACCGTAGTTTTATACCGGTAATGTGGAGTGTACCATAGTCAATACCAGTAATGTGTTGCAGGAGAAACTGTAGAGAAATACCAGTAATATGGAGCAGCACCATTGTAGTTTACCTTGGTCATATACCAATAATGTGGAGCAACAGAACGTCTGTATTGTACCATAGTCATATACCAGTAATGTGGAGCAGAAGTATGTCTCTAGTGTACCATTGTCAAATACCAGTAATATGGAGCAGCACGGTTGTAGTATACCATAGTCATATACCAGTAATGTGAGCAGAACGTCTGTAGTGTACCCTAGGCATATACCAGTAATGTGGAGCAGTAGAACGTCTGTTCTGTACCATGGTCATATACAATTAATGTGGAGCAGAACGCTGTGATGTACTATAGTCATATGCCAGTAGTGTGGAGCAACGAGTCTAGTGTATCATGGTCATATACCAGTAATGTGGAGCATAACGTCTGTAGTGTACCATAGTTATATACCAGTAATGTGGAGCAGCAGAAGGTCTGTAGTAGACTCTTATCATATACAAGTAATGTGGAGAAGGAACGTCTGTAGTGTACCATAGTCATATACCAGTAATGTGGATGAGAACATCTGTAGTGTACCATAGTCCTATACCTGTAATGTGGATCAACAAGTCTGCAGTGTACCATGGTCATATACCAGTAATGTGGAGCAGAATGTCTGTAGTGTACCATAGTCATATAACAGTAATGAAGAGCAGCACGTCTGTAGTGTACCATAGTAATATACCAGTAATGTGGAGCAGCACAACATCTGTAGTGTACCATAGTCATATACCAGTTAGAGCAGAACGTGTGTAGTGTACCATGGTCATATACCAGTAATGTAGAGCAGCACGTCAGTAGTGTACCATAGTCATATACCAGAAATGTGGAGCAGAACATCTGTAGTGTACCATAGTCATATACCAGTAATGTGGAGCAGCACGTCTCAAGTGTACGAAAGTAATGTGGAGCAGGAGAACGTCTATAGTGTACCATAGTCATATTTCAATATTGTGGAGCAGCACCTTTGTATTGCACCATGGTTATATACCAGTAATGTGGAGCAGCACGTCTGTATTGTATCATAGTCATATACCAGTAATGTGGAGCAGCAGAACGTCTGCAGTGTATCATGGTCATATACCAGCAATGTGAAGCAGAATGTCTATAGTGTACCATTGTCATATACCAGTAATGTGGAGCATAACCTCTGTAGTGTACCATGTCATATACCAGTAATGCGGAGGAAAACATCTGTAGTGTAACATAGTCATATACCAGTAATGTGTAGCAGGACGTATGTAGTGTACCATAGTCATATACCAGTAATGTGGAACAGCACGTCTGAAGTGTACCATAGTATTATAGAAGTAATGTGGAGGAGCAAAACATCTGTAGTGTACCTTAGTCATATACCAGTAGTTAAAGCAAAAAGTGTGTAATGTACAATACCAGTAATGTAGAGCAGCACGTCAGTAGTGCACCACAGTCATATACTAGAAATGTGGAGAAGAACATCTGTAGTGTACCATAGTCATATATCCCTAATGTGGAGGAGCACGTCAGTAGTGTACCAAAGTCGTATGCCAGCAATGTGGAGCAGCAGAACATCTGTAGTGCACCATAGTCATATACCAGTAGTTAGAGCAGAACGTTTGTAGTGTACCATAGTCAGATACGAATAATGTGTAGCAGCACGTCAGTAGTGCACCATAGTCATATATCAGTAATGTTGAGCAGAATGTCTCTAGTGTACAAAAGTCATATGCCAGTAATTTGGAGCAGCAGAACGTCTATAGTGTACCATAGTCATATTTCAGTAATGAGGAGCAGCACCTCTCTAGTGTACCATGTAATGTGGAGCAGCACGTCTTTATTGTATCACAGTCATACAAGAACAGAACGTTTGTAGTGTACCATAGTCATATACTAGTAATGTGGAGCAGCGGAACGTCATGGAGGAACAGTCATGGAGGAACAGAACTTTTGTAGTGTACCATAGTCATATACTAGTAATGTGGAGCAGCAGAACGTCTGTAGTGTACCATAGTCATATACTAGTAAGGTGGAGCATCACGGCTGTAGCGTACCATAGTCATATACCAGTAATGTTGAGCGGCAGAACTGGTGTAGTGTACCATGGTCATATACCAGTAATGTTGAACAAAACGTCTATAGTTTACGATAGTCATATACCAGTAATGTGGAGCAGAACGTCTGTAGGTTACCATGGTGAAATACCAGTAATGTGGAAAACATTTGTGGTGTACCATAGTCATATACCAGTAGTGTGGAGCAGCAGAACGTCTTTAGCGTAACATGGTCATATACCAGTAATGTGGAACAGAACATCTGTAGTGTACCATGATCATATACCAGTAATGTGTAGCAAAACGGCTGTAGGTTACCATAGTTATATATCAGTAATGTGGAGCAGAACGTCTGTGGTGTACCATAGTCATATACCAGTAATATGGAACAGCAGGTCATATTCCAGTAATGTGAATATGACTATACCATTATACCATTATACCATTAATGTGGTCATATACCAGTAATGTGGAGCAGAACGTCTGTAGTGTACCATAGTCATATACATGTAATGTGGAGAAGAACTTCTGTTTTATGCCAGGGTCATATACCAGTAATGTGGAGCAGCACATCTGTAGTATACCATAGTCATATATCAGTCATATTGAGGAAAATGTCTGTAGTGTACCAAGGACATATACCAGTATTATGGAGCAGTAGAACGTCTGTAGTGTACAATGGTCATATACCAGTAATGTGGAGCAGAACGTCTGAAGTGTACCATAGTCATATACCAGTAATGTGGAGCAGCACGTCAGTTGAGTACTGTAGATATATACCAGTAATATGGAGAAGCAGAACGTCTGTAGTGTACCATGGTCATATACGAGTAATGTGGAGCAGCACGTCTGTAGTGTCCCATGGTCATATACCAGTAATGTGGAGCAGAACGTCTGTAGGTTAATATGGTCATATAACAGTAATGTGGAGTAGAACATTTGTGGTGTACCATAGTCATATACCAGTAATTTGGAGCAGCAGAACGTCTTTAGCGTTCTATGGTCATATACCAGTAATGTGGAGCAAAACGTCTGTAGTGTACCATGGTCATATACCAATAATGTGTGGCAAAACGGCTGTAGGTTACCGTAGTCATATACCAGTAATGTGGAGAAGAACGTCTGCAGTGTACCATAGTCATATCGCAGTAATGTGGAACAGCATAACGTCTGTAGTATACCAGTCATATACCAGCAATGTGAAGCAGCACATCTGTATTGTACCATAGTCATAAACCATTAATGTGGAGCAGCTGAACGTATGTAGTGTACCATGGTTATATACCAGTAATATGGAGCAGAAGTTCTGTAGTGTACCATAGTCATATACATGTAATGTGGAGCAGTAGAACATCTGTAGTGTGCCAGGGTCATATACCAGTAATGTGGAGCAGCACATCTGTAGTGTACCATAGTCATATGCTAATAATATGGAGCACAATATCTGTAGTGTACCATGGCCATATACCACTAATGTGGAGTAGTAGAACGTCTGTAGTGTACAATGATCATATACCAGTAATGTGGAGCAGTAAAACGTCTGTAGTGTGCCATATTCATATACCAGTAAAGTGGAGCAGAACGTCTGTTGTGTACCATGGTCTTAAACCAGTAATATGGTCATATACCAGTAATGTTGAGCAGCAGAACGTCTGTAGTTTACCATAGTCATATATCAGTAATGTAGAGCAGAACGTCTTTAGTGTACCATAGCCATATACCAGTAATGTAGAGCAGAACGTCTTTAGCGTATCATAGTCATATACCAGTAATGTGAAGCAGAACGTCTGTAGTGTACCATATTCATATACCACTAAGGTGGAGCAGAACATCTGTAGTATACCATAAGA
>JAUUDZ010056884.1:0-10354 GCA_032361705.1 Panulirus versicolor | reverse complement strand
TCTCTCTCTCTCTCTCTCTCTCTCTCTCTCTCTCTCTCTCTCTCTCTCTCTCTCTCTCTCTCTCTCTCTCTACCTGTATATCGGAGGGTCAGTGACGGTTATACAGTGAACCAGCACTGCAGCACGAGTTACTTCTTTGACCCAGGTAGTTGGGCTCCTGGCTTTCAGTCTACACGCATGTAATTGATCTGTCCACCTCACGTGCAGCGCTTAACATTACGTAACTCACACGAGCAGGTTTTCGTAACTCTATTTCTTTTCAGTAGGCGCCACACATTAGCCCTGCATCTATGCAAAATTTCGTCTTATTCATTTGTAGGTTTATAAATTCTTTCTCTAACTAGTATGATTATTATACCTTACAGATTATCAAAGCCCAGAAACCGACAATATTGAAGCAAATAACCAACCTAAAGAGAGCTAAGCCCTAAGAGCTGTTGGCATTTCAGCGATGTCCCATAAAAAGAGTGAAGACAGTAGCTAAACTTTTGATTTCGTTACTGAGACAAAGCCGGGATCAACCAAGTCTAGCAGATATACACATGATGGCATGTACTGCACATCATCAGTAAGCAGAGGTGGATCTAAGCTGATACCAGAACTATATAAACAAGTTAACTTAACATCAAGAAGAATTAAAGTCTACGACAGTGTTAATAAAACACATTCTGGAACATGTTACAACCAGTAGTTACAATAACGACGGCCAGTATGGACTTTACCAGGTAAAAGTACTCAGACTCAACCCTGAGTTCATTATCATGATATGTGAGACACTGTTGTAAGGAGAGAAAACGAGCACCAATTTTTCAAAGCTTTGCTGAAGCATTTGTCAAAGATACAGAATTATTAGATAAGATAACGAAACAAAATATCGGAGGTAAACCAAGGAAATGAACCAGTTTATAACCAGTAGAAGATTCCAAGTGTTGATAGATGGCTCCATGTGTGAAGATGAGGACGTTCTACCTCCGAGGAGTCGATCAATCTGAGGCCTCGGGGAGCCGGCGTCTGATCGTGGTGACGCTTCCGCTGGCAGCGAGACGCATATGTAGCGCCCAGGACTTGACGCTGAGATGAAGTGCACCTACCCCACTGTGATCTCTCTCTCTCTCTCTCTCTCTCTCTCTCTCTCTCTCTCTCTCTCTCTCTCTCTCTCTCTCTCTCTCTCTCTCTCTGGTGCACCACAGCTTGACCCTCTGCTGAATACAATACCCGAGCACACAGCTCTCACAGCGTCCCCGCCTGCCTTCAGGCCGCCACTTTAAACCCACTCAGTATTCATTCCTCGCCTTCATTAAATTCCAGAATCATATATAAGTGGACACTAGAAAGCTACTCCAGTGTAGCTCATAAGGCCGGTAATTTCATGGTCAGCTATAAGACTATTATTCGTAGAGACATCTGGACTAAAACCTGCCTCGCTCTTGGAACTTGAGTAAAGGCCGCCATCTTACCCTGGAGGACAGCCAGGCAGTTCCAAGAAAATTAATAGCACTGGAGACCTTTCTGTACCAGGGACACTGAATAGTATAATATCATGCAGGTATCTGGTCATTGCAAACTGGAACAAGAACTCTGACAACTTGCTCTCAGCAATGATTTCATTATTTAGTTGTCTGGAGGTTATTGACATGCAACACTTGTTAGATAATAAATGGAAAAATTGATTGGCTATTTTGGATCAAAAACCTTATAGACACAACTCACTGGTTTATTTCACGAAAGATGGAAAGCTCAGGTGATACCAAAAGCATAGGATTGAGAAACAAAAATCTTAAAGGTTGTAAGTGACAAAGGATATTTTAGTGTCAAATAGGAATCAACCAGGCGCTAAAAGTATGAGCCTATCACGTTTAAGTCCAAAATGAGAAAAGTAATGTAGCTTAAGTGGATGTAGAAGATCTGAGAACAATCCTCAGCACAAGTATATAAGCACAGTATATTTCGACACGAAATAGTCATAACAATGGACACACTGGAAAAATAACTGGGAATATATTTCATGTTTACTGAGGAAGATAAGACTGTGGGAGGATGGAAGTTGAGTTCATCCATCACTAACCGGATACTTTGTTGACCCAGACCTGGGTCATGAAATGCAGGGGAACGCAAGATGAACTTGACACTGCTATTATCTGAGTATACCAACTCAGCTCACACTACCTTTATGTCCTTACACTTTGATAAAGAATAAACATTTCCTTACTCTCATGTTTGATGGTAACATCAGGAGAGTATATTTCCCTCCTCACACTTACACACACACACACACACACACACACACACATTACACACACACATTACTGGTACCTGAGACAACATACCTATAATCAGGGATCCATATCAAGAAATAATGATTATCAACATCTGTTTGAAATCAAGTCATAACAGTTTTGTGGGCGAAGTGTGGGTTTATTTTACACTGATATGATTTCTTCATGAAAAATAAAGTAAATTTACGTAATGTTCTGCCACACTGACTAATAGAAGAGGCCAGGAGTATTGTGTTGACAGGAGAATATCTTAAGATCATAATGATCTTCTCCAATATTTCTAAAGATTGTCGGTAAAGAGTAAAATAGTTACATTCTACTTATAGGTAGAATTCATATTTCTTTGATGCAAAAAGGGCCAGTGATTATGTTATATATCTTTTATCAATTCTCATAATTCTTGGTAAAAGGGTCTTTCATTGTCAGACCCAAAACTGATAACATTACTTCCAGCTACACCTGCTCTGACTCAGTGGTCGGTATGACGTCACCAGCCCCGTTACGTTTCATCATTACATAATCTTGTGAAGGAGGCAGGAGGTGTGGCTCGCATCCCGGGGTAGGTGTCCATCTGGGGCCTCGGGAGCCGGGTCAACACACACTATCCGAGGTTAAAGAAGATACTTTTCCTCAAAAGGAACTCACGACAGTCACGTGTCGTGGTTGGTGACCATTATAAGTGAAGGTGACGCTTCTTGATGTTTGAGTAAGACAAGACGTTGCTGGTGGGCTAAAGATGACCATCAACAGGAAGTTACCCGGGGTGACACAGGTGACACAGGTGACTATCGTAATGGATATATGTCTGAATACTTTCAGTACCGTCGGCTCTCCTGGTAAGGTCAGGTCCACAACCTTGTACTTTATCAACTTGTGAGCCAAGATCAGACCTATAGTTTCCTGGATCATTATCGTTGATGTGAACCCTCAGTGTAGGAGATCAAGATCGTCTTTGTAACTCTTTATTGTGAGGGATAATGATCAGTAATGCAACCCTTCACTATAGGGATCATGACCAGCGTTATAATCTTTCATTATTAGTGATCATGATCAGTACTGCGTTAGTACTGTAACCATTCAGGGATCATAATCGGTGTTGTAACCCTTCACTATCATGGATCATGATCAGTATTGTAACCTTTCACTATCTAGGATCATGATCAGTGTTGTAACCCTTCACTATCTGGGATCATGATCAGTGTTGCAACCCTTCACTATCTAGGGTCATGATCGGTGTTGTAACCCTTCACTATCATCCATAATGTTAGGTGTTGTAACCCTTCAATATCTGAAATCATGATCAGTGTTCTAACCCTTCACTATCAGGGATAATGTAAGGTGTTGTAACCCTTCACCATGTGAAATCATGATCAGTGTTCTAGCCCTTCACTATCAGGGATAATGTTAGGTGTTGTAACCCTTCACCATGTGAAATCATGATCAGTGTTCTAACCCTTCACTATCAGGGATAATGTTAGGTGTTGTAACCCTTCACGATCTGAAATCATGATCAGTGTTCTAACCCTTAACTATCAGGGATCGTGATCAGTGTTGTGACCCTTCAATACCAGTGATCATGATTAGTAATGTAACCCTTCACTATCAGGGATCATAATCAGTATCATAACCCTTCACTATCAAGGATCTTGATTTGTGCTGTATCCCTTCACTACCAGGGATCTCGATTAGTGTTCTAATTTTTCACTATCAAGGATCATGAACAGTGTTGTAGACTTTTATTATCAGGATCATAATCACTATAACCCATATCTCTCGGGATCATGAGCATTGTAACCCTTACCTATCGGGGTCAAAATAAGTATCAGACCTCTTAATTATTAGTGATCATAAGCAGTGTTGTAACCCTTCACTATCAGGGATCATGATCAGTGTTGTAACCCTTCACTATCAGGGATCATGATCAGTATTGTAACCCTTCACTATCAGGGATCATGATCAGTGTTGTAACCCTTCACTATCAGGTATCATGATCAGTGTTGTAACCCTTCACTATCAGGGATCATGATCAGAGTTGTAACCCTTCACTATCAGGGATCATGATCAGTGCTGTAACCCCTCACTATCAGGGATCATAATCAGTGTTGTAACCCTTCACTATCAGGGATCATGGCCAGTGCTGTAACCCTTTACTATCAGGGATCATGATCAGTATTGTAACCCTTCACTATCAGGGATCATGGCCAGTGCTGTAACCCTTTACTATCAGGGATCATGATCAGAGTTGTAACCCTTCACTATCAGGGATCATGATCAGTATTGTAACCCTTCACTATCAGGGATCATGACCAGTGCTGTAGCCCTTTACTATCAGAGATCATGATCAGAGTTGTAACCCTTCACTATCAAGGATCATAATCATTTTTGCTGTAACCCTTCACTATCTGGGATCATGATCAGTGTTGTAACCCTTCACTATCAGGGATCATGATCAGTGTTGTAACCCTTCACTATCAGGGATCATGATCAGTGTTGTAACCCTTCACTATCAGGAATCATGATCAGAGTTGTAACTCTTCAAAATCTGGAATCATGATCAGAGTTGTAACCCTTCACTATCTGGGATCATGATCAGTGTTGTAACCTTCTACTATCTGGGATCATGATCAATGTTGTAACCCTTTACTATCAGGGATCATGATCAGTGTTGTAACCCTTCACTATCAGGGATCATGATGAGTATTGTAACC
Organism: Panulirus versicolor; assembly: GCA_032361705.1. Lineage (NCBI taxonomy): Eukaryota > Metazoa > Arthropoda > Malacostraca > Decapoda > Palinuridae > Panulirus > Panulirus versicolor. The sequence goes on along the minus strand of JAUUDZ010056884.1, from coordinate 5,370 downwards.
CTTTACTATCATGGATCATGATCAGTGTTGTAACCCTTCACAATCAGGGAGTCATTGTTGCAACCTTTCACTATCAGGGATCATGATTAGTGTTGTAACCATTCACTATCAGGGATCATGATCAGTGTTGCAACCCTTTACTATAAGGATCATGATCAGTATTGTAACCCTTCACTATCAGGGATCATAATCATTATTGTAACCCTTCACTATCAGGGATGGATCATGATCAGTGTTGTCACCCTTTGCTATCGAGGATCATGATCAGTGTTGTAATCCTTTACTATGAGGGATCATGATCAGTGTTGTAACCGTTTCCTATCCGGGATCATTATCAGTGTTGTAACCCTTCACTATCAGGGATCATGATCAGTATTGCACCCCTTCACTATCTGGGATCATGATCGGTTTTGTAACCCTTCACTATCAGGGATGGATCATGATCAGTGGTGTCACCCTTTACTATCGGGGATCATGATCAGTGTTGTAATCCTTTACTATGAGGGATCATGATCAGTGTTGTAACCCTTCCCTATCTGGGATCATTATCAGTGTTGTAACCCTTCACTATCAGGGATCATGATCAGTATTGTACCCCTTCACTATCTGGGATCATGATCGGTTTTGTAACCCGTCACTATCAGGGACCATTACCAGTATTGTAACCCTTCACTATCTGGGATCATGATCAGTTTTGTAACCCTTCACTATCTGGGATCATGATCAGTGTTGTAACCCTTCACTATCTGGGATCATGATCAGTGTTCTAACACTTCACTAACCCTTTCCTAACTATTGGAATCAAGACGAGTATTGTAACCCTTCACTATCAGCGATCATAATAAGTGGTGAAACCCTTCACTATCAGCGATCATAATCAGTGGTGCAACCTTCACTATCAGGAATCATGTTTAGAGTTGTAATCTTTCGCTACGTTGGACCATGAGCTGTGTTGTGAGCCTACCCTAACTGATCATGATAACTAGTGCAACGCTCACATCCTCGGCTAACTGAAAAATTATGTGTTAGTCTCAGACAACACCTGACTGGTCCAGTGAGAGGCTGACAACAGATCAAGTATGGGAAGCAGTGAGAACACTGCAGTATGTACCGTGCGGACACAAAGTCCTGACCAGCAAGAGAGGACGACAACATACGAAGGGTGTAGTGAAGACCCCGTGAGTACACCATAATACCCTGACCAGCAAGAGAGGCAAACCACACGCCGTGTGGACTCCTCGACCTGCCCTCTCCACAGTTAACAGTCGTCGAGCTGAAAACCTATAAAGTTATACCTTTCTTCTTTGAGGAAATTAGAAAATGATTTCCCTTGAGCAATACGAAAAAAAAAAGATTAATGCTTTGCGATGAAATGCCTTAGCACCTGCCAGCTGAACTATTCACAGAGCACTTCAGTGTGATGGAAAAATACGAGGATCCTGAGAAGAGTATTTACAGTAAAGCAAATGGTTTCATACTAGGATATCCAGCCTGCTGGTAGAAACCAGGTGAAATATAACCAGGCATCATGCATCATGGATTTCTACCATGAAATATGTATGTTATCATTACTTCACTACGTCTCTCTCTCTCTCTCTCTCTCTCTCTCTCTCTCTCTCTCTCTCTCTCTCTCTCTCTCTCTCTCTCTCTCTCTCTCTCGTATAAGATTTCAGTCAAGAAATTGGAAAAATTATTCAATTATAATTGAATGAAAATCAATAGATAAAAGGCATACGTGGAACATCTACAGAAAGCCTCAAAACAATCTTGATGTACGACTGAAAACACCTCTAGGTGAACTTGGCGGCAGAGAGAAGCAGTATGATCCATCAGGCAAGACGTGCGTTGAGCTAGGCCCTACTTCATGGCAAACTCTCATCATATGTGGCACTGTTATGTTGGTCGGGACTTTTCCTATATACATCTGTCTGCTATATTTTGTGTTGTTGCATCTGTGTCAGTAACTGAATAAACATCATTCACCAACACAATTTGCCAACTTGAGAGTAAGATATAAAGGTGAGAAGAACTGTGAGCAGCAGACACTGTCTCCAGCGGTAGAATCTGTAGTAAAACGCACTAAAACAGAGTGTAAACCTGACGTAAAGTACATATTTATGTATTATCCCATCGCTTCTTTGTCTACACCACGTCACAATAAACACACTTCACTCTGTCGTGTACCATCACTAATACACTATACACAGCTGTGTACCACCACTAGTACACTATACACAGCTGTGTACCACCACTAATACACTACACACAGCTGTGTGCCATCACTAATACACTGTACACAGCTGTGTACCATCACTAATACACTATACACAGCTGTGTACTACCACTAACATACTGCACATAGCTGTGTACCATCACTAATACACTATACACAGCTGTGTACCACCTCTAAAACACTAAACATAGTTGGGTGCCACCACTAATATACTGTACACAGCTGTGTACCATCACTAGTACACTATACACAGCTGTGTACCACCACCAATATACTGTACACAGCTGTGTACCATCACTAATACACTATACACAGCTATGTACCACTACTAATATTCTGTACACAGCTGTGTACCACCACTAACACAGTATACATTATACATTATACACAGCTGTGTACCACCTCTAATACACTATACACAGTGATGATGTACTACCACTAATATACTGTACACAGTTGTGTACCATCACTAATACACTATACACAGATATGTACCATCACTAATACACTATACGCAGATGTGTACCATCACTAATACACTATACACAGAGATGTACCACTACTAATATACTGTACGCAGCTGTGTACCATCACTAATACGCTATACACAGATGTGTACCACCACTAATACACTAGTAATAGCTGTGTACCACCACTAATATACTGTACACAGCTGTGTGCCACCACTAACACACTACGCACACTTGTACATCACTACCAACACACAACACACAGGCATGTGTCACCAATAACACGCTACACACAGCTGTGGGTCAATACTAGCACAAAGCACACAGTTGTGTGCAACCACTAACAAACAACACATTAATACACAACACACAGGTGTGTATTATCAATGGTACACAACACACAGGTGTCTACCACCATCATCACAAGACACAGGACTAAATGTCTACATGTATATATCACAAACGAAACTGGATCAGCGTTACATACCACACAGAAATATCTCTGTATCATTGTGAGATATCACGCACAACTCTTTAAATCAGCTGTTGACCTCAGTCGAGGGTGGACGTGTTTGTGGGCCTCTAAGTCAACCTGTTATCAAATCTGATGCACGCCCCTTGCTTCTGCTGTCCTGTGTGCATGCATAGAAAGGTGAGAACATATCTTGTTTCTTTCATCTCTTTGACAATGAACATTAACGTTGGGTTTAGGCATCAGGATACAATATTGAAGCACAGGAAAATCTAGATAACAGAATGAGGGTACGGGAGAGTGAGGTAGGGCTAATAAACGGAAAGGCATTTCTCATGGAGGAGAGAAATGCAGCTGTAACAGAGAACATAAATGTAGAATTATGATTCTGGGAACTAAAGTAGAGGATAGAAGTAAATTTTAACCCGCTAATAAGACTTGTTAGCTTAAAGTAGGAGTACATGACAGAGGTACTGGCCTACAGTAGGTTCAGTGTTCTAAAAGACAAAATACAGGATGATCCTAGTTTCCTTCTAGTTCAATATTCTTCATCAAGACAACAAGACCATGTGTTCTGTGAAGGTAGAGGCAAAAGGATGCGTTTGTTCCATCTTGGTGCCAGGATAAGGAGTATTCTAGAGATATTTGACGACACTGACTCGAAGGCTTTCCAAAGAAAGACAGTCTTGCTCCGTTGGGAACCAGTAATAAGGTCAAAGGCTGAACAACGGATTTAACTAGCAAGAACAAAGCGATGATTAGTAAATTCAGAGAAATCTAATCGTAGGAGGCTATAACTACCCAGACATAACGTAGATTGCATCACTCTAAACCAAGTGCTGGGTTTGGACGGTCGAGTGTATCTCTTTCTAGGAAGGAGGCGAATGTTTTTCAAATCGGTCCATGGAACTATGTGACTGAAGTCTGTTTGGTAGAGAGTGTTGCAGTGTGAACATATCATGGAAATATTTCCTGAGCCTTGGTTTAGATGAGACCATGTGAGCATATGTTACGTTGAGGCAGAAATGGAGAAGAAAATCACCCAGTGCAAAAGATGCTCGAGGTAGGTACATAGGTAGGGTGGTAGTGAGTCAGGCAACGTGATCACGTCAGGCAGGGCACAGGTCACACCACCGGACTACACAGGACTTCAAATGATGTGTTCAAGAATTTGAAGCGACCTTAGCAGCTAACTCCCAAGGCCCCTTACGTATCAAAATGTAAAATTAGTTTGATGTACATAAACACTTAAGTATAAAATCAAAAAGGAACAAATTTGATATCATATGCGCTTACCGAGTAACAAGCATTACCGTAACTCTATAAACGCAGTAAAGAATGGAGGACAAAATTCTGTCAGCCGGTCAACCTCTATAAAATGTTGAATTAATACCGCTGGCACAAGGCTGGAGCAGCTGTCATGATTATATCCGGGCAGTTGCCTAACTGTAGTGTACGTAAGCAAGCCAGATGAACTTTACAGCTGGGTACATTGACATACCCAACAATCATATACAGAACAAGGAAGTTGTAATCCTTTGCAGCGTTAAGCAATTCTCTCGATAGTGGTGACAAAATATACTTAATCCCAAATTATAACAAACTTTGAGAAAATAATGAACGTGGTTGCGATAGTAACTGAAACGTTTCCTGAAGGTGAATATAGTAGTTGAAGATATGTGGTAAACGAAAAAAAGAAATAACTTAATGAAAGGAAGATAAAAAAAAGCTAGTGTAACTCAAGACCAGTCTGGGTGATCTAGAAAACAGATCTAATTTATCATAAAGAAAAAGATTTAAGAAACTTAAGTCAACAGAAAACATTGAACACCTCCAAGAATCCATGAAAACATGGAGAATATGAAGAAAAGTAAAGTGACAGTAAATGAAAATATCAGAAAAATGGTTGCTATTTTGAAATAAGTTAAAAGAACTTTTCAGATATATATGAGGCAAAGAATGATCCGAAGGAATATAATCGGATAACTAACAAAACCACTGACGACTGAGAAATGGTCTCCACATCAAATAAACCTATCAATTCTGTTATAATTCGTCGAGCTATTTGCATATTTCAACTGTAAACATTCATTATCCAGAGCCACATGAAAAACTACGGAAAATTCTAAGCTGCGAACTATTGAAATATTAACCCAAATATATAATTTGGTCCCAATGAAATATTCCCGAGATAT
>JAUUDZ010056851.1:0-10357 GCA_032361705.1 Panulirus versicolor | reverse complement strand
TTAAAACTAAATACACACTCCCGGCGTCTTGGCCTCAGGTATTCCTTATGTCGATTAAGGAGGCACTTCTTATATTCGAATCATTCTTTTAAGTATCCTGATTGGCTTGACAATAATGTTTATGCATAGGTCTTATGAGCTTTTTCCTGGGTTCACAGTTTATCAGATGTTTGGAAGGAAACCCCTCAACAGCTTCGAGTGCCTAATGTTTATACTGTCGTCTTCTATTATGCTTACAAATCCTTTGTTTTCAATGGCATTATTTTACGGCTATCCAAGTCTGTTGTTATGATAAGATTTGACTTTCGAATATAGACTGGGGTCATTTCTTACTCTGTTGTCCATATATGTATTTATATGTACCTCTCCCGTTTTCTCTACTTGAATTGGAAAATTGTAATTTTTTTCTGGAGCAATTAATGAACGTCTTTTGAGTGGAACTAACAATTATACTATATCTGGGAACAGTGTTTACCAAGCAGTGTTGTATTTTATCATTGTGTGGCAGGGTACAGCAAAACAGCTCTGGAAGACGTTTTGCTATTTTGAAACACCTCCTCACTTATCATACTGTCACGCTGCAGGCAACACCAAGGTGAGGTAGTTAATCATTGCCCAGACATACGTATACGTAAGGTATATGTAAGGTGAGGCTGGGAAAGCAGTGAGGCCAACCACAGCAAGCTTGAAAAAGAGAACCATTTGTTAGCCCTTCATCATCCATATTTTCCAGCTTGATAACATCAGTGCATTGCTATTCTTACCATAAATGAAAATGGGAATTTTCTTTATAACACTAGCGAGAAATTGGAGATAGAAGAAAAAACCCAGTGTATCAAGGTAAGTACACAATGGGTCTAGCCCAATCTCAGACCTGGGTAAAGCATCTTGGAGTGAAGTCGTGCAATGGATTACCTCCATCCATTAAAAGGGAGACGTTGGTTGATAGCTTTAAGACATCTCTTAAATCATACTTACAATGCACGAGAATAATCGTGTTTGGGTGTCCAGGAATATGAAGATACTATCATATAAGCTAATATGTTGTGGGTCATGGTAATAACATATTTGTGATGATTCTTGCTTTATTATGTTAATAGGATATTTCGCATAAAAACTCATCTGCATAATACCTTTTACTGTTTTCGCGGTAATTCATCATATATTGTTTTTTTTATATAATTCTTTTTCTTATTTTACAATCTTGTATACATATATATATATTTTTTTGCTTTGCGTTCTTTTGGTGGTATCTTCACCAAGTCTTATATGTCCCGTCGTCTCTGGTATTTCAGAAGTCTATTATTTGTCGCTTCATATTATCATTCTTTTTTTTCACAGATAAGTTTTGGCTTCTTATCGTCTTTGCAGGGGAACATAAATCATATATTTTGAATAGATTTTCCTTAATGTAATCCATCATGACTTTCTAAATTGAAATAACGTAATTATCACAGTTACGATGGTAGTTTTGATGTACTGTGCATTACATATCATCATATAATGGTTTCAGAGGTGTTCTACCCTGGTACCAAACCTCTGCTATTGACCGTGATCTGTAGACCTACGTAACCAGCAAGATCTGGCTTCTCATGCACACTATTTTTTTCTAATACTAATCCAGACTATTTCTTAATTTCTCCGCCGTACCGCCCGTAGAGTTTCTGATGGAGGCGCTGTGGACTGTACATGTAACAGTGATTCATAGGAAGCACTGATCGAGAAGCAGGATTTATAGCAGTAGAGGTGATGTGTTCGTCCAGTTGAATGATCTGATTTGTGCTGCTGTTAGTGGCTACCTTAGTGTGCACCCCATGCTCAGAGTCCTGTGAATGGTAGAGATCACAAAGGTCTTATATCCAGCCTGTTGTTAGTGAAGACTGTCTTCTCGATGAGTTATTACCTGTGGTATAGCCTCCTCATCCTTTTCTCCCTTGTTTTTCTTATCAGTTTACTCTTCCTGACCCTCCTTACTCTACTTTATTTTCGAGTTCCTCTCCTCCTTTCCATTCTCTTCTTCCTTTCCCATGCCTTTTCGACATTATATTTTTTCTTTCAATTCTTGTTAAGTATTTTTCGCAAGACCTTTCCCCAGGTTTCTTTTTCCCTCCTCCTCCACTTTCTTTACTTTCCCCCCTTCGGTAAATCCTTCCTCTTCGTCCTCCTGCCCTCTACATTCTTCTACCCTCCTTGTTCTCCCAACTTTATTCTCCTACCATCTTCTTTCTTCTGTCCTCGTAATTCTCCATTCGTCTTCATTCTTTTCCTTCCCTCTATATTCTCCTTTTCTTTTCATTCCTCTCTCCATTATCTTAGCCTCTTCATTCTTCTCCTACCCTTTTCACTCTCCCGCCCTCTTCATTCTCATACCTGCCTTATTCCCGTACTTCCTCTTTCCCTCCACCTCTTAACTCTCCTGGAGAACGAGGATGCAAGCTGGGTGTGTGTGTATCAGAGCCTTGGTTAGTGAAGACACATGGGGTCAGTGCCTGAGCTGTAGAACTAGACGTGAAAGACAATGTGTACGGTAGTATGTTAGTGGTTAAGTGTTGGTCGGAGCCCGCCATGTGAAGATGCGTAGAGGCTTATAGAAGACGTGAAATTCTTTATTAGAATTGATACATTCGCTCCTTCACGTGGACTTAAGGCTTCTGTCAAATATATGAGGGACTTGTGAAAGGAACTTGCCTGTATCTCGATTAATTTTGATTATTAAGTATCATGATATCATTCCTGAATTTTTCAGAAAGGCAAAGACGTCGGTTGAATGATAGCCAATGCCTGCATATGGACAAGGGTACTAAGAGTACGTACACGCTGTGTACTCCAATACTTTCAAGAGAATACATGTAGACTTGCTGCACAGTCAATATATTTCATTTAGCAAATTAATCAGAGGACTAGATGGCTCCCTAACAATATTTCAGCCCCATATTTGTATGAAAACTGGGATCTGTTTTGAAGCAGACCTGTTTTGCGGAGGAGAGTGGAGGTACAACTCACCACCCAGGTCAGAAGGTCTGGTTGCTTCTCGATGGTATTACCCAGAAATTTGTGGTGCTCTTGATTCTAGTTTTCCACGATCGTGTCGTTCAAGTTAGAGCGTAGATTTTGGTAAAAGCTTCCATCATGAGTTACAAGTTGTACTGAGCTGAAACCTTATCGAATCACTATAGTGCATCTAAGGTTTACGCTCGTACTGGCAACCGAGCCGGAGACCTTTGTTAAAGACCGATTTCATATTGCAGGACGATTTAGAAGGTTGCGACACCGTCGTGATAGTGGCAGATGAGACGGTAAATTCCATATCTGGTCGTCATGTTGTTACTTTTCAGTTGAAAAGGAAAATGATATTTGCTGCGGTCGAGCTGTGGTGTTTTGCGACAGGTGGTGATCCACCTGTTCCGTCTTCCCCACACCCCCGCCCGGAGCGGCCCTGTGAGCGGAAGTGCTGCAGGGGGTTCAAGGTCCTAGCCAGCGTGGCGTGGCGGCAACCTCTCTCCCTCCCTCCCGTTCCCTTCCTCCCGCCCGTTCTCTCCTGAAGTACCTGGAGTCCTCCAACACCAAGGATATCCACTGAACCCCCTGGCCATGACTGCATGTGTGCTTGCCTCCGACGGGCGGACACACACACACACACACACACACACACACACACACACACACCCTTCACCGTGTTCGTCCCGGCCACCCGAAATATGGCCCCTGAAGTCTGCTGCACGCATGAGGTGCTTCCCTGTCTCGTGCGTCCGTGGTTGCCGGCCTTTTCTTATTCTACGCACATATGTAATGATGTTGATGGTGTGTCACGTGCAGGTAGATGCTCAGAATATACAGAAAAAATGTATACGTACAACAACGGGCGGGGGGATTTAAAACTGTATTCAATGGACATCCAACGATACAGTAACAACAGTACTAAACAAACAGCTAATTATTGATGGTGTTTGCTGTGGATGGACGGGGTCGACCGTTTAGCGGTCTAAACGGGCTCGGATCGGTTCGGTGTGGTTGTGGTGCCGAACTGCAGCTCGGGAACAAAGGACACCTGGTCGCAGGAGGCGACGGTGGTGAGACTGGTGAAGCTTCTCCCCGAAATGTCGGATGAGGTACGTGAGCGACCGCACGCACGTGAGTGCATTCATGCGTTTTTTAGTGCATCAAAATTTCAGTTGGATATGTCTCATTCTCTGACAAAACCCGAGCTGGATCTCCCGGGTCAGAATGAGTGGCCGCTTGACCAGCAAGTTGGCCGCCGTGATGTATCCCGGCGCCGATTGTTGTGAAAACTTACCTTCTGGTCTCACTGAGCCGGACAAGGAACAATTTCTCTGAGTGGCCACAAATTGCCTTAGAAATACGAGACTCTCTTATCCGTCACGAGAAGTTATAAACTTAATAAACTTTTACGAACTTTTAACTTCAAAAGGCTATGAGTAGAGCTGGACAATTTGGTCGATATTATGGATGTCCAGGCCCGTCTCACGGCTTACTGACCAACAGCTCCTACAATTACGACGTTCTTGAACATGTTTTTGAGGAAATAAGGAGCCATACCACTCTCTAAAACGCAGACTTCTGCAGAAAGTCACGGTTGTAGTTTGTAGTGCGCTCTGATGACTGAGAATACATTACCTGATTTTTATCTGATTCCTGTGGTCGTGCGTGAGGTTGTGGTCAGCCTGCAGGCGTCAGGTGATGCACGGGTTCTTCCCCAACACTTTTACTGTCTTTTGTTTTCCATTGTTCTTGCCATGTCTCCTTAACTCCTCAGTAGGGTGTGTCTAGTGAATGATATCAAACTGAAATATTGTTACTCTTACCTGTGACTTCTATGGGTTATGGTACATCATTTGAAAGTATGGCGGAAAGTAACCGCTTTACTTATAACTGAACGTGAAGGACACGCCAGTCAGCAGTTAATGACGAACTCCGGTGCCACGTTTCCTCAGGCAGTGTAAAGTCTGCGGCGGTATTGCCACTTAGGCAGCATGTTACGTCAAGTATTTAATTAGGTGACTGGCGACTGGGGATCTAAAGCAGGAATGTCACAAATGTTAAACGTAAACAAAGGCTGATCAACATTCATGGGTTGGACCCAACGCTTCCCACCAATTTCTTGGCCAGCCACCCACTTCTCGTGTAATTAGACGGTTACGGAGCCCTAAATACGGCTTATAAGGCTTGCCAATTGCATAGCCAAGTGTATGACCAAATAAACCTATGCTCCGAGGCAATTGGCTTAGAAATGGCGAGAAATAGCCAGCAACGCCGGCTGTTGCGAGCTTCGCGCCGCGCCGCCGCCGTCGTCGCCTTCTGAAGGTCGTGGCTACTCAGGCGAGACCAGCGGGGCCCTGACGTCACGCGAGTTAGCCAGAGTCTGTTGTGTGTCTTACTTATAACTCCTCTACCCCAGGAAGATGAATGTAATGAGGGGACAGCACTGTTTCACCTTCAATAGTAATTTCAGTCTGTTTTCAACCAGTTCAGTCTTAAGTGTTATTCTCAAGAGAGAAGTAACACTGAGGAGTTTGTAGAGAGCATACACACGTATATATTTTTTCGAGTCAGATTCTCGCTAGAGTTATGGTATTGTTACTCCGGGAAACTCAGACAACTTCCTTCCTTTCGGTCTTCTACAATGTCCTCCTTGAACCCTGAAGGTCATTGTCTTTGCCACGGTATCCGGGAGGTTCTCACGCCCGAAAGTTTGCTAGAAATTGTATGTAACGTTCTGTAGTGCTGCAAGCAGTGTTGATACATTCTGACTGACAGTGGAGGTAGGTATTCCACACACCATCTGGGGAAGGTGCTCCATACACCTGCTGAGGAAGACTGCCACACACCAGTAGGAAAGGTGTGCCACATACCAACTGGGAGATACACCATACGCCAGCTGGGAAAGTGTACCACACACCTAATGGGGATGTGTGTGCTTTACAGCAGCTGGAAAGATGTACCAGAAACTCACTAGAAAACGTGTACTACACACCGTCAGACGGAACGCACCACACACCGGCTTTGGAAGTGTAACTCACACCAACGGGGAAGGTGCATTATACCAGCTGGGGCGATGTACCTCAGGCCCGCCGGAGAGGTATGTCAAAGACCAGCTGGAAAAAGCAAGGAATCCACTACACACCAGCTGTGGTGTACCACCATACCACCATCACCAGCTGGACACCACAATAACCATCACCAGCTGGACACCACAGTAACCATCACTATCTGGACACTACAGTAACTATCACTATCTGGACACTACAGTAACCGTCAGCAGCTGGAGACCACAGTAACCATCACCACACACCCACAAACCAGTCGCCAGTGGCGTAGCGCAAGATTCGGTCCATAACCATCGCTTTTCTTGAGCCGTGTAAATGACCTGATTATGTTTGCGGATGATACCAAGGTCATTGGGGAGGTAAAATTGCCAAGAGGATTGTATCACTGTACAAGGGGACCTAGATAATCTCCACAGTTGGTCTGGTGCATGGTTGATGAAATTCAACCCGATTAGATGAAAATTGATGAGGATGGGATACATTGTAGAAAGGAGATAGATTTGAGGAATCTGTATGTGAAAGGGACTTCGGAGTTTCCATTTTCAGAAGAATGAGAAAGGAAGCAAATTGTCTGCCGTCAAATATTATTATATGGATAAAGAAGTATTCAGCAAGCTGTTTACATCCCACATTTGACCAAAACTAGAATAACGCTTCTCACGTTCGGTGACCACACTTAAACAGAAGCACAAACAGCTAATAGAGAAGGTGCAGAAGAGGGCTACAAAGATGGTACCAGAATTAAGAGAGCTGAGTTACACAGGGAAAGGCTAGAGGCCTTAGATTCGCCCACTAGGGAAGAGAAAAGTGTGAAGGGTAACCTGATCACAGCCTTTAAGTTTTTCATTTAGGCTTATGACATAAAGAACAGCTCTTCGAAAGAAGTAGGAATAGAACAACCAAAGGACATTAAATGAAACTGAGCAAGAAACATGTTGAAAAATATGTAAAGAATTACTTTTATAGTATAAGATTGGTTAATGAATGGATTAAACAGAAAGAGGAAATAGTAATTGTGGACACCATACATCAGGTTAAAAAGGTGTGTGATGGTAAAGAATGTTCAAGAAATTCGACCCCACGAATGTAGAACTCCCTATCCGTACGATACAAATATGTAATTCCAGACAGGTAATTACTGTTACCATCGCTATTTGGACACCACCAACGTCCCTTGGCTAACCAGTAATTGTGGTATGGACCAGGTCTTCCCACATCCCCGTCTGTTCCAGCTATCCTCTAGCAAACCAGATACAACCGGAGCAGTAACCGTCAAGCTGGAGAACTCGGCCATTACTGCCAACTTTGGGTGATCCGTGCGGGGGCGAAGCGTGCCGCAGGGTAAGGTGCTGCAAGAGGCTGATGACGGCACCACTGGTAAGGCGTTGGTGGGGGAATACTGTGATGATGATGATGACACGGTACCTGATGGTGATGATGACACGGTACCTGCTGGCAATGATGATGACACGATACCTACTGGTGATGATAATGACATGTTACCTGCTGGTGATGATGATGGCACGATACCTACTGGTGATGGTGATGACACGGTACCTGCTCGTGATGATGATGACACGGTACCTGCTGGTGATGATGATGACATGGTACCTGCTGGTGATGATGATGACACAATACCTACTAGTGATGATGATGACACGGTACCTGTTGGTGATGATGATGATATGGTACCTGCTGGTAATGATGATGACACGGTATCTGCTGGTAATGATGATGACACGATAACTACTGGTGATGATAATGACATGTTACCTGCTGGTGATGATGATGGCTTGATACCTACTGGTGATGATGATGACACAATACATACTAGTGATGATGATGACATGGTACCTGTTGGTGATGATGATGACTCGGTATCTACTGGTAATGATGATGACACGGTATCTGCTTGTAATGATGATGACACGATACCTACTGGTGATGATGATGACATGGTACCTGCTGGTGATGATGATGACACGATACCTACTGGTGATAATGATGACACGGTACCTGCTGATGATGATGATGACATGATACCTGCTGGTGATGATGATGACATGGTACCTGCCGGTAAGGATAATGACATGTGATGATGATGATGACATGGTACCTGCTGGTAAGGATAATGACATGGTACCTGCTGATGATGATGATGATATGGTACCTGCTGGTGATGATTATGACTTGGTACCTGAGGTGATGATGACACGATACCTACTGGTGATGATGATGACATGGTACTTACTGGTGATGATGATGACACGATACCTACTGGTGATGATGATGACACGGTACCTGCTCGTGATGATGATGACACGATACCTACTGATGATGATGATGACATGGTACCTACTGGTGATGATGATGACATGCTACCTGCTGGTGATGATGATGACATGGTACTTACTGGTGATGATGATGACACGGTACCTGCTGGTGATGATGATGACACGATACCTACTGGTGATGATGATGACACGATACCTACTGGTGATGATGATGACACGGTACCTGCTGATGATGATGATGACATGGTACCTGCTGGTGATGATGATGACATGGTACCTGTTGGTAAGGATAATGACAGGTGATGATGATGATGACATGGTACCTGCTGGTAAGGATAATGACATGGTACCTGCTGGTGATGATGATGACATGGTACTTACTGGTGATGGTGATGACACGATACCTGCTGGTGATGATGATGACACGATAACTGCTGGTGATGATGATGACACGGTACCTGATCAGCCCAAGGTACTTACCTGTGATGCCCGCCACCATTACCGTGAAGTGGTCGCTGGGTATGACCGCCTGGATGCGACAGAAAAGAAAACTGATTACTAGTGTCGGATTTCCAAGATTCGATGCAGGTTTGGTGTTCATTGTGTTGCTCAACTACGTCATTGTTGCTGCCAGATATGTATGTAGTGGGTTACACATGATAATGGTTATGAAGTTGTCTTTTTGATATGTGTTGACTTGTGATGTCGCTGCGGTTCCTTGTACCGGTTTTTGTAAACGCTGCCTATACTGAACTTGCCTATGTCGCCATTTGTAAACGCTGCCTATACTGAACTTGCCTATGTCGCCATTTGTAAACGCTGCCTATAATGAACTTGCCTATGTCGCCATTTATTTATCATTTTGTTTATCTTCAATTTTTAAGCCCTGTGATGATGGAGAGAGGAAATGAGATTATGCAGTCTGCAGCCTTATTTCCAGAAGAACTTGACATAACAGCTGGATCTGAATCTCCTTTCGATAAGTATGAACGCTGTGGTCTGCCTGGCTGTAGGTAGAGGGCTGGAGGCCATAGTCCAGCATGGTCATAATGTTAGCCTACGTTTCCCTCATGTGGGAGAACATTCTTTGGTTGAGCCACCTCGTCTCTGACTGCTCGGTATGTCGTTGTGTGAAGGGTTGTCGTGGTTGTCACATTGTTTGACTGGCTTTGTCTTCACATCACCCTAAATCTGAGTGCATTCAGAGACGGAATATTTTTGGTTCGTAAATATTTATCAGGTTACAGATCTGTGGATGGCATACTCCGCATTTATCATTAAAAGTCTACAAGACTTTTCTTTCTGCGTGTTTGAACACATTCGTGGAAGTGATACTTTCACGTTTTGCTTAATCTGATTGTTTTTATCCGTGGATGGTCGACTGTATATCAACTTTCGCCATTGTATTGTGTCGAAACTTGATATTTAACACGCCCTCTTCATAAACCTTCCCGGTTCATTTTTTCCACGCATTTTCTCCATATATTTTCAGGCTATCCTTGCAGATATTTCAGTCTAGTCCGAGGGAAAAACTCGCTCTTGTCTTTGGTTTCAGACCGCTCAACTCGGTATCTCTGAGCCTAGTTTCCTCTGGGATATATTCACTGACGGTGCCTATGATCCTATTCCTTTTTCAGTTCCCGTTTTCAGTGATTCTACATATTTCCAGAACTGGAAAGGATTCTGTCAAGTTTTCATTCCCCAGCAGCACTCCACGTTGTTTATTCATGGACTACATTCGCGTCAGACGAACTCTTATAGCTGATGGCAAATTTTTTTCTTTTTCTACAGAAGAACTCCAATATCTTGTGACTCCTTTTTTGCCACATAGGAACTCCTGTATCATCTGGCACCTTTTTCTTTGCCGTAGAGCAGCTCCCGTAAGTGCTGACTCTTCTTTTTTTCTGGCCGTAGGGGGACTTCCATGACTCCTAGCACCTTTTTCGGAATTTTATTTCTGGTATGGCAATGAGAACCATCAGTTATGGCTGAAAGACC
>JAUUDZ010056840.1:0-10357 GCA_032361705.1 Panulirus versicolor | reverse complement strand
CATGGTGCTTGTGTGTCTGTGGAACAACGCATGACAGAAACTTTACACTCATACCCTATTCAACCCCTGTGCACATGAACAACCACCACATTCTGGTCACGTATTTCCACCAATTTGCATATCAATCAGGAAAAGCGAGTTTTTCTGCAAGTGGTCGGGGTGCTGGAAGGGAAGTCCAATAAAATACATATGCATTAAACTAAGGCAAATATCACAGCGCCCAGGGTTCCGAAGTTAACTCATTCTTTCTTATGGAGGCGGGACACTGAGGAACGCAAGTGGTTCTTGTAAACTCTGTTGTCGTGGCTAACACTTAAGACGTTGGGGCAGCCAGCCCCACGAGCAGGGGAGGTTCATCCCACGAGCACAACAGCTAAACATGACACATGCCAACTGGAAAAAAACATCACTGATTAAAGAAGGAAAATTATACGTACGGGAAATACACAGTTACAAAGCTTATGCCGACCTGGTATAAGTGTCTTCCCTGGGTAACGGTGGAAGGAGTGGGTCATGGGAGGTCCAGCCAGCGTCTAGTGGGTGATGGTGTGTACAAGTCCAGCAGTGCAGGTCGGGACCTCACAGACGGTGGCAGGACACCCGACTGACAAGCAAATGGCTTCCCTGGCGTCGGGTGACACCGTGCGAAGAAGAACGGGACACCTTGATCCAACTGAAGATGTTCAGCGTGTAAGTACCTGGATAAATCACACTTCCTGCCAGGTACGTTCACGTCACTGCAAGCCTCTACCACAGTGGCGTGGCACCAGGGGAACATACGACAATGGCAAAGCTATACAGCATAGTCTTCCCTGGCCTTTCGTAATGCCTTGCAGCGCATGTAGCAATCCCCCTTGGGCCGGGAAACGGCTAAAGAAAACAGCAAAATAGATTTCTTTTTCCTGTTCTTCACAAGGCTTCGACACCCACCATTACCAGGGGAAACGAACCTCGAAATAGCAGCAGACCAGGTGGTGCGGCCCCACCAACTCCTCGCTCACTGAACTGTGTCCACAGGTCGTGAAAAATGTCCCACGAAGCGCAGGGATTTTGTCTTCACCTTCCTGGACCTATTTAACCCTGGCGGACGACGGTATGACCCATGGGAAGAAGTGTATGACCCCTGGGAATGAATGTATGACTCCTGGGAAGGATGGTATGACCTCTGGGAAGGATGGTATGACCTCTGAGAAGGACGGTATGACCTCTGGGAAGGACGGTATGACCTCTGGGAACGACGGTATGCATGACTCTAAGACTGACCTCAGTTTTGTCCCATCACGTCTCCTTACAGTTTTACCGAGTGTTTTCTATCATTATTTCCTGTTGGAGGTAGATCTATCAGTGTTGTGGAGAAGCAGCCTCAGACAACTGGGGTTCAAAGAGCATATTCAGAAAACAAACACACAGATGGTGTCCTACAGGGGGGACGTTACACCTGTGACCGCCAACACCGCAGAAATGAACTGCGAGCATAAGTGGGAGCTGCTCTCTCCAGGACAGTGGCTCGGGTTCAAGTCGCTTAATGGCTGGCGGGTCAAGTGGGCCCTGGAAACCATCCACCCCTTCTCGCTGGATGGCGTCGCGCGTTCCGACCCGGCTCTGAGGAAGCGAGTTACTGCTCTGCAGCCATGAACCTGCATGTGAACATAGGTAGGGGGAGACAGAAACTGAGAATACAGACATGTCTGTGAGTTCTGTGTTGTAAATAACACGGTGAGAGTGAAACTGGAGTCTGATACCAGCACATGTAGATTGGGGGCGGGGGGGGGACCAGTCGGGGGGAGTGGTGGAGAGGGAGACAGTGAACAGGACCTGGAAAGGAGTACATAACAAACACCGCGGTGCCTACCACTCACGGCTACTACTCCCTCAGTAGATGCAGTAAGAGCCATCTGTGGTCATGCCCAGCATGTTTACCTTATTCCCGAGTTGAAAAAGTACTCATTTTGAAACTGGACAGAAGGAAAACGCGGCACTCAGAAACATACGAGGGGAAAGGGCGTCTTAGCACAGCATGATTCAACTTGGTTACCGCTCCCTCATTTCGAGATGCGGCACAGGTGCGAACTGAGAGAACAAGTATGGAGAAGAGAGGTCACAGTGCGTGGAGGTGTGTACACTGGAATCATCAGCGTGAGAGAGAGTTCGAGAGAGTCAGAAGCTGAAAAGATATCATTAATGGAGAGTAGACGTGTGGACGGAACCGAGAGATACCATTGTTGATAGGATGAGAGGAGGAACTCGCTCCACCAGTGACTACTGAAATGGAACACTCAGGGAAGCTATACACCAGGGAACAGAGAGAAGCAGAAGAAAAAAACAAAGGGAAGTCAGAGCAGAAAGCAAAGACATATCATCCCGTACCCGCACCTGTCCTCCATGCATGGTACTCGTACCGTCAGTGTACCGGCACGTGAGAGGCGTCCAGATGGCACGTCGTGTTAGTCATACGAGTTGTAATCTTAAGTCAAAAAATATAAACATATTTTCACTTTATGGCAGGCTGGCCAATATTTCGAACACTAATTTACATGGAAAGTGATGCCATAAACAGAAGATTTAAATAAGCTCAGAGTATTTTGCTGTGTTTAACAGATTCTTGGTGGAAGGACAGAGTGTAGGAGTCAGACTAGTGACAAGCTAATAAAACACGTTAGGAATTACTGCTGTGTACACCAGTTTATTTACATCTAAAAGAGAAATAATAAATAAGAGCTGATCTACATAATACGATCTAACGAGCACATACATTTGATTTTTTCCTAACATTTTTAGATATAATGACACATGAAAACAATATTCACACACATTTTTTTTAGTTTTGTACATGCATGCACAGTGTGCTTAATAAAGGCCTATCATTACCTGATGATATGCATCATTATCAGATGACTTGCCTCATCAATCAATTCTTGTCATGGTGTACCTTGAGGAAGTTCTCCTGAATGTGTCTTCCCAGAAACCATCCATATTTTCTAAACCATTAAGTCGTGAGGTGAGAGCATAACACAGACACAGGACAAGTCTACACACAAGATGAAGAAGAAGGAACTCCTCTGTACCATCATACGTGGCGTATCCTACAGTTGTGGATGACAGGCTGCGCGGGTGTACTGGTGCGGTGGCCTGGGTGTGGCACACCAGCAGCATAACTGACCCAGTATAAACAAGTGGGCAGCACCACCTCTCAAACGCTCACCACACACACGTAAACACCGACACAAGTGGTCGCCGGGCCGGGGGGCTCGTCGCCCACACTGGTGAGAAATGTCTACCTTCTGTTTACAAACAAAATTATGAGAAAGGAACCCTCGGGTTCAACTGGTCTCTGTATCTCACGCTGGCCAAGTTTCATTTATGATAGTTTAGCTGATGAATAAATCGTAATTTTCCAAACTGATCGAGACATGAAACGCACGTTTTCAAGGCTTGAATCAAAAACATGAATAACGAAGACTGAACAACGTTAAGTGGATAAATGACTGAAGCTGACACTGAGGATCAGCATTATAACATGAAGATGAATTACCTATTCTTCAGCACATCAAGCGAACCGCAGCATAAGACGGGAGCTTCTGTCAAAATGAACCTAAGGGAAAGCTTAGGCAGTAAAGCTGGCGGTCATATAACGAATCATGAAAAAAGCAAGTTCACCTTTAAAACAACGCAGCTGATGTAGTAAATATGAAGACAGAAAACTCCCGAATGATGGCGATGTGTTGTGCAGTCAATTCGAAGAGAATGTCACCACAGATGTTGAAGAAACTGAGAATGATATAGTAATAACAACTGATGAAGTAGCAAAAAACCTGTTAATGGAACCAGGTGAAATTCCAGTGGTCTTCCTAAAAATGACAAAGATCGATGGCTGAACCGCTGGTACTAATGATGAGACAGACCCTAGATGACACCAGAACAGATGAAGTACGCAGGCAGCGCACTAGTGTCACCGATACACAAGGGAGGATCTAAACATACATCAAATACTGTATACCTGGAAGCTGGACTTCGTATGGCATAATGAAAAATCAAAGAATGATCAAAACACACGTAATAAGACACTTAATCAATATGAACACAAAACTGAGAGTCAGCACAGATCCCTATCAAGTAAATGTACACAAATGTGGTTGCTAATGCATTAACAAAGCATATATAACACAAAAATGCATCGAAACATAATTGATAGCAGTCGACAAACTTATCTTCACGATTCTACAAAAAAAAAAGCATGAAAATAGAACATGGAGGTAAATTACAAAGATGGATCAAGGAGTTTCTGACAAACAGAAAATTCAAAGTAGCAGTAAATGATGATGTTACTTGGTCAGTCTGAGGAAGAAGTTTCATCATGAGGATCCCTATCATCCTCTGTACTCTTTCAGATCCTGATACCCGAGACAGAGAAATATATAAAGATTGCGTAGTGCGATGTTTTGCAGACGACCCCAGAGTAAGATGATAACTTCGAAAGAAAACGGAGAATATAGAAGGCCTAAACATGATATACAAATGGACTAACGAGAAATTAGTGGAATGCAGTCAAGAGAAATTCGAACAACCGAGTCATGACGAAACGGTAACACCCAGCAAAGGCCCAATGGAATAAGACAAGCCAGACAGGAAGGTCTGCTTTAAACCACGAAATATACCAAACAGATGAAAAAAATACACGAGAGCCCAACCCAGACCATTCAGTATATTACCAAGTTAATAACGACACCTACATGGGGTAAACACAGACACATCTACAATATACCTTAGTGGAACAGTTAAAACCAGCTTCAGCTGATTCCACGAGTAAATCAGGCGGTGTTCGCTACGACAAAGAAAAACAAGGTTGCTGATTAAGCGAGACGCACGGCGAGCGGTACACGCTAGGCTAGACCTACGTAACGGGAAGTCTCGCAGCAGGTACTCGTAGGTAGGTAGTATCTGTGTCCCTGGTCTGAGGTGCTGTAGCTAGGCAAGAGTTAAGCTAAGGGTCAGTTAACCACCACCACAGTGGCAGACCCACTCCACGTAACTGGACCTCTACTCCCTCCTGTACGGTTTGAAGAAGCCTAGCCACTCCACCACAAGCTCTTAATGCCTGTATCTTCAGGTCTACAGTAGACTTATGACGAAGGGAAACTGCATCCGATCAAAACATCCCAAGCAACAGGCGTCATGTAAAGTTGTGTATATAGCAAACATTACAGAGTCTTCAATGTCAATAACGTTATGAACAAGCCAAGAGGAAGGCTGCCCCCCTCTGACATACCTGACGATCAGTCGTGCAGGAAGTATTTACATTACACGTCTTTATAAACAACAACTTGGTACATACACGAAAAATCGTGTACCTGACCCACCAGATGTCAACACCCTCCCTAAGCCCCCGCCAGCCAGAGTCAAACACAGTCACTGCGGGCTCCACTTCCCGTTACCTCGCGCACGTTAGTGACTGTGGTTGAGTGGCGTCACTACAACCTAACGAAAGCCCCCTAAACCCCTCCCCCCATAAACACACCCCCTACCTGTGGCGCAAGCCGCCGCCACCCCACACCGGCGTCGTGGCATTGACGGAGCACGTCAGTAGGCTGGCCAGTCTCCCTGCAGCCAGGTCCTTTATCTGCGGCAGAGATCACGCCCCCGCCCTACCTACACCAACCCGCCCGCCCCGCACACAACCCTCATCTCACACTCTTACTATACAACCACCAGCCATCATTGTCCCATAGCTTATAATACTCAACGTATAACCTGACCTCCACCTGCGACCCACGGCGGTCACCAATAACACCCTAGTCGTAAACACAACTGTTTCTTAATATCAAATGGAGAGAGAGAGAGAGAGAGAGAGAGAGAGAGAGAGAGAGAGAGAGAGAGAGAGAGAGAGAGAGAGGGGTTTATAAATGTGTTTTGAACTAAATACTGACAAAAAATAATAATAATAAAAATAATAATAAGAATGGATATGAGTGGATGCAACCTTTCTTCCGTCTGTTCTTAGCGCTACCTCGCTAACGCAAGCAACGGCGATCAAGCATGAAAGAAAGAAAAAAATATAATCATTCACATTGTACAGATTATGGTCAGCCAAGGGATGAAAATACACATAATATTACATAAAATAAGGACATCAGGGCGAGGGTGTTACACACACATTCCTCACACACACACACGCTACAGGTTACTGATGATGACTGGCTGGGCTGGGGCTGCTCTTGTACAGGTCCGAAATCATTTTTTGTTTTCAGTATGTATGTTATTCACAGCGAAAGTGCTGTTGTTGTCGTTATCTCTTATAACCAATGATGTAGCGTTTGCTGTAAAGAAATTATCCGTAATGGAAATACAACAACACGGTATAATCTTATACATTATGAACTTGACTATGTTTAACTTAGGTGGAACTTTAATGATCATGTTAAACTTAACGCGACTAGCCATCCTTCTGGTACATTAGCATCTAAGTTTATCTTTACCTCAGTTCAAATACATTATAAACAGAGTTCACGTACAGCATACTGAGCAGTGTTGCAGACTGTGATGTATACGTTGTATGTGCAGATGTAAGCTGTTTACTGTAGCTCCTGGCTGGTAGTGTACGTGTTGGCAATAAGGAATATGTCACACCACAGCCTGAGAAGTTGCCTCTGTCGCTCTGGTGTTCGTCTGCACTCCACCCCTCCAGGTTCCCTGTCCTCATATTTCTCATACAATATTCTTCATGAGAGTTACGTTAATACCTGAGAAATGGGCTACGGCAAGAAATGACAAGCCAACGTCTGTTTTAACGTATAAAAAAAACGTAAACACCAGAAAGACGAGACCAACAACACTATGGCGGTGTACAGTGGAGAAATTTAAGACCCCTGGATAAGCATTTACAAAGTGCACCAGACCAGCCAGGCTCTGGCAGCTACGTGGGGGCCGCGGCTTCCAAGGCTTGCTTGGTCGACCAACGGCCCAACTCATCAGCCTAAACTCAGCCCGAGCTGAGGAGGCAAGAGACCTGCGAGGTCAACTGTAAGTATCCTGCAGGCATGAGAGGGCCAGAGACAGCAACACTGGCTCTGGTAGTTAAATAAACCAGTGGAAGCACGGCATCCGACGGCAGGAGGGGCGTGGCCGGCTAGGATAGCCAGTCAACAGTGTGAGAGTATCATGTTACACCACAACATACACCTGCCACTTGTCATACATACACACCTCCCTCCCTCACACACCAGGCTCATCTACCCTACTCATCTCCCTCCGCCGCCTCATCCTTACCTACCTACACACACGTGTTTTGTTTTACCTAAAAATTACTTGATCTTAAGTAGAGTCGCTCAGTGTATCTTCTCCCGTCCCAGCCTCCCCTCAGCTGTTTCACCTTCCATACCAAACCCTCACTCACTCTCTGCCTTCGTGTTCACCTCACACTAACCTTACCCTCTACTCCATAACTCTCATATTAGTCTTTATATTTCCCTTCCAAATCTTACTCACTTCTCCTACGTAAAGGAACCTTCACTTATCTCCTACCTAAAGGAACCTTCACTTATCTCCTACCCAAAGGGACCTTCACTTATCTCCTATCCAAAGGAACCTTCACTTATCTCCTACCCAAAGGAACCTTCACTTATCTCCTACCCAAAGGAACCTTCACTTATCTTCTCGACACTTATCCTACCCTGACCTTCATCTCCAACCTGTTAGCTATATTCTCAGTTTTGCTATTTTGTGTGGTACGACACCACGGCCATATCTATCAGAAAAGCTTTCGTTGTCTACATATTACCAGAGCGTTCTCTCCTCACACACAGCTCCACAACCTGATAGTGATGAAACAGGTGGGAGAGGCCTCTCACCATCCCCTCCTGGCGACCGTACTGCTCTGATGCGAGCAAAGCTGTTGGTTCATGTTAGCGCGTCCGTCTCTCTGGTAGATTTTCCGAGAGAGAAAAAAAAATCTTTGCTTCCTCCTTTGTGTGCTGGGCCGATGATGCGAGTCAGTCGTAAACTTTCCGATATTACACCAGAGGCCAGATTGCCCCTGCATGAAATGTGGCGACCTTGACAACGAGGTTTTGCAATTCTTCTATAAAAACCATTCCACGATTCTGGTCCTGGAACAGAATATATATGGTCATACAGACAAATGCATTCTCCCAGTCCAGTTGTGGTACACAGCACGGAAACCTTACATACAGTGACTCTTGACAACAATGAACAAGGCTTCATATGTTGTTCCTTCGTTCTCATCTCCCCTCTCCACCCCCATCTTACCAGCCTATCACCCTCAGCGATGTATATCATGCCTACAGTGATACAAGTACTTCATCTCACTCGGGTTCTTCGCACTGTCTCGCCTCAATGTTCTGCTACATTGTGAGATCTACACTCAGCTGTTATCATTTCTCAGAACAGCGGTATTTTCTCAGCTTAGTGCGCTGTACGTAGTCTTTGACACGTGTAACTCGTATGAGCCCATCTCCTGTACACAACGTTATCCACGTCCCACACGACGCCTTCAGCATTCTCTCCCTCGCTCGCTACATGGCTGGGGCAGATGTGCGAAATGCTTCTGTGGTCGGACTGTCTACACATACTTCTATCATTTTGTCACTCAGAAGTGACTCCTACTGTATGTAGCGCAGGTAGATTACATATCTACTTTATCTGGCTGTAGGTATTAAATGTGCTTAATTCACCAGCGCGGTATATACGTCTCTCTGTACCTTGGAATAAGTTATATACTGTGATTGTGCTGTACATCAGGCGGACAATATTTCAGACAGTCCGGCCCAACGTGACTCCCTTCTCACAGGGAGTGTGATCTGGCTGACCGCGTACCTGCGTGACAGTGTAAAACCTCTGTTATACAACTGTTCCTCTGCACTACGTAGAGCCGCGGAAGCGCTCTGCTCCCATGTTGTTTCCTACCACTTTCCATCTTTGGTGCGGCACTGGGAGATCTCCAGGGTGGATCAGGTTTGGCTGAGGGTTTCCAAGACGATTACGTTAAGTTACATTTCCTCCAACAGTTTCGTACATCCCAGTGGCGTCGTGACTAGTGACCGAATAAGTGAGTGCAATAAGCTATAGATCTCAGTCATGATAACAGACACTTTACACCCCACCACAGTAGATAGTTTAGCATACGATAAGTACCTGCCACACCCGCATCATCATCATCCCTAGCCTTGCCTCCCTTACCTTCACCCACATCCTGCCTGCTCTCACCTGTCCACATACCTAACCTGCCTTTTCCTTACTAGATCTGCACCACGTTATCCACACCTCCTCGTCAACCTTATTAACATATGCCCAACTTTGCCCATTACTTGATTGGGTTTCCAACTTTACAAACCGCACTACTACTATTACTCACCCTTGAATGTCACTTCTCTCTCCCCTTAACTTTATCAAAACTGAATTGCACTTTACTTCCATATCTAACTTTCTCACCTCAATTTCGTCCTTTCTTATCGTCAATATACAACTACAGCTCTTATCGTACTTCCAGCTTTCTATTATCAGTACAGATGTGAGACACATTCCTACCTCCACAAGATGTGAGATATTCCTACCCCACAAGATGTGAGAGACATTCCTATCCCACAAGATGTGAGACACACTCCTACCCCACAAAATGTAAGACATTCCTATCCCACAAGATGTGAGACACATTCCCATCCCACAAGATGTGACACACATTTCTACCCCACAAGATGAGACTCATTCCCATCCCACAAGATGTGAGACACACTCATATCCGACAAGCTGTGAGACACATTCCCACCTCACACATACTCTTACTTACCCCCATAAGTGCAATGCTTGGTGAAGTATGAGAGCTGTGGGGCGGCCAGCCTTCACCTTGCTCGGCCTCATCGCTCCCCCCCCACCCCAACACCATGCTGCACCTCCACCCCTCTAGCACACCTCATGTCACATTCATGACCCTCACACTAACCCCTCCGACACTCAACTGCCTACTAACTCCCCGGCTGGTAGTCACCCTCCACCATTACATGCAACACTACTCAACTGGCCGGTAATAATAAGCTAGGCAACACGACCCATCATGACACAAGTGGAGGCGAGGTAGGGGACAGGGGTGGGCCGAGAAGGAAACCAGTGAGATAAGCTCACCTTCCTCGCTACGAGAAACACCAACACCTGCCTCCCTCCCGACTCTCACGAGAGAATCGACAGTGGAAGCGACTGCATAACCCCTCCGCCGTTCAACGTGGGGGAGACAGAATAAATACTCCTGCGTCCAGGGAGGGTAGAGCCTGTGCGGTGGATGGGTTAGGGAAAGGGGGTTGGAGGAGGAGGAGGAGGGACGGGGAAGATGGAAAACAGCAGTGTGGGAGGG
>JAUUDZ010056818.1:0-10357 GCA_032361705.1 Panulirus versicolor | reverse complement strand
ACATATACATACAAATACATAACAACATTCACATACACAGACATAAACATATATACACATGTACATATTCATACTTGCTTGCCTTCATCCATTCCTGTCACTACCCCGCCACACAGGAAATAGCATCATTATCCCCCCGCTTCAGCGAGGTAGCGTTAGGAAAACAGACAAAAAGGATGCGTTTGTTCACACTCAGTCTCTAACTGTCATGTGTAATGCACTGAAACCACAGCTCCCTGTCCACATCCAGGCCCCACAGACCTTTCCATTGTTTACCCCAAATGCTTCACATGCCCTGGCTCAGTCCATTGACAGCATGTCGACTCCGGTATACCACATTGTTCCAATTCACTCTATTCCTTGCATGCCTCTCACCTTCCTGTACATTTGGGCCCCGATTGCTCAAAATCTTTTTCACTCCATCCTTTCACCTTCAATTTGGTCTCCCACTTCTCCTTGTACCATTCACCTCTTGGCACAAATATCCTCTTTGTCAGTCTTTTCTCACTCATATGAATGTTTGTAACCAAGATGAGTAGGAGGGAGAGATAGGTCGCTTGTTTGAGGAAAGGACCCCGGACATTCTAGTTTTGAGTAAAACAGAACCAAAGGGTAATAAGTAAGAATGGTTTGGGAATGTGTTAGGGGTAGATTCAGAGGTTATTGTAAAGGTGAGAGAAGCTGTAGCACTTTTGCTGAAAGAGGAATTGTGGGAATGTGTGAAAGAGTGTAAGGAAGTCACCCATAACTGATATGGGTAAAAATGATTGTGGACTACAGGAGGTGGATGATTTCTAGTGCTTATGCTTCTGGTCTTATGAAGAATGATGGAGAAAGGTGAGTGTTTTAAGATCAGCTAAGTGAATGTTGACAATTCTGATGCGAGATATTAGGTATGGGTCATTCGATTTTGAAAGTGGGTAATGTAGCAGTTGATGGTTTCATTGAGGGGCATGGTATATTCAGTAAGGTGCATGGAGTTACTGAACAGTTTGTGGCATTGTGCCAAAAGGGAACTGATTATTGGGAATATCGGTTGAAAAAGAGGTACATACATGAGTGTACATGGAGTAGGAAAGATGGAGAGTGAACATTAGTGGATTGCAAACTACTGATAAGCATGCAAAAGAAAGACTCTTTGATATGAATGTGCTAAAAGGAGTAACTAATGCGATGTCTGATCAGTACTAGGGGGTGGTGAGGATGAAGATATGTGGGGACTTTCGGAAAAGAGGAAATGATGTAGGTAAGAAGAGGGTGGTGAAAATAAGTGAGCTTAGACAAGGTGCTTTTTCAGAGATACTGGGAGAGATTAAATGCAGAAAGACAAAAGATTAGGATAAATCAAGAACACCTTTCATCCTCCTGCATGTTCAGGCTCCAATCACTCTGTCTTCTCACTCATTCTCTCCATATATCCAAACCATTTCAGCACAGTAAAGGCTGAAGGAAGAGGAGGAAGATGAAAAATGAAAACTATTCACAGGAAGGAGTTATCACAATAGTCAATCCCCAGGTTGCTGGTCTCCACACGGAGCCTTTTTTTTTTATATGTGAAATTACCCTTAAGAGGTTGTTGACCTCATACGAGAACTCCTCAGACTGGAAGCAGTCAACTTCGTAAATTTGAGCCAGTTTGTGAATTGGTATCCTCTGCCTCGAGGCAGCCCACAGGTTATTTACAAACAATACAGGTCAAGAGTTTTCCCTATTCTGCACTGGTAATTGAATGTAGAGATGTCAAAAACACTGTACAAGATCTAGAAGATATGCAGATGTGTCATTTTATAAGAAAGCAGATACTGCTGATTGAAACCATTAGTAATCAAAGATTTTGTAAAAAAAAAAAAACAAA
Organism: Panulirus versicolor; assembly: GCA_032361705.1. NCBI lineage: Eukaryota > Metazoa > Arthropoda > Malacostraca > Decapoda > Palinuridae > Panulirus > Panulirus versicolor. The sequence continues at coordinate 8,502 of JAUUDZ010056818.1, read as the reverse complement.
AAAAAAACATCACTCAGTATGTCTGAAGATACTCTAGAAGATCTCATACAGCATAAGTTAAATAGCATGCTGTAGTTGTAAAGAGTCTCACAAGTTCAAGTTGTGTAAAATTTTTGGAAAATTCTTGTTAATTCTGAGAACAAAGTTAAGAATATTCCATATCTTTATATAGTACTTGAAATTTTGCCTCAGTTGCACAAATATTTTTGCAATTGCCTTTGAAGGTGGAGTAAAGCAGTACTGTTTTAGGAAAAGCACATGGCGGTATTTACCAAATAGGCCAAGCCAAAGAATGGGTTGGATGAGCAATGCAGAATTACAGTCTCTACTATGAAAAGGCACAAGTCCACTGGCACTCACATGGTCTCTAATGAGTTACTGAGGCCTCCACTCCGGACAGCACCTGTGATTCATTTTGGTTGTTGTTTAAAATGCCATCATGCCAGCCAACAGAGCCTACAATGTACACAAAATTCATCTTGTGGTTTGGAAATTATGTTGATTCATTTGCGGACAGAAAACAGGACCTTACAATACTCACCTGGATTGAGGACAATAGCATTAAAAGGATTAAGGTTAAAGTTAGTGAAATGGGAGGAGGATGTTGGAATTTTTTAACTTAATACTGTGGTATCAATTAAGAATGTTTCTGTAAACTGTGAACCTTCATTCTAATGAACTCTGATACATTTTCTATTAATATAAAAAGACATTAACAGAAAGCATACATGATTTACCAGTTTAATGTTATCAGGAAAGAATAATTTATGAATATATAAATGATGGCGCATGTTTTACCCACAGGCCGCAATGAGTTAATTGCCCGTTACATCAAGCTGAGGACTGGCAAGACTCGCACCCGTAAGCAGGTTTCCTCCCACATCCAGGTACTGGCCAGACGCAAGCTACGGGAGATTCAGGCAAAGCTCAAGGTGAGTATGTCTTCCAGACTGCTGTTTACATGCTCTTGACAGGTCATCCCCCTCTTTTTGCAGATGACTCATATCCATGGATGTTGACTGAAATATTTCATGCCAGAACCTTGCAGGACTTCTAGAGAAGGCATGCCACCATCCACCTTGCTCTCTGGCAGGATGCTGAGACCAGGCTGCACCAGTGATTCATCCTTTGTTTGGAATGACCTCCTTGCAAAACTTCCAGAGTTAGTGAATGTGATAGTAGGTTGGTATGGCATCAGATGAAGCCCCTTGCAAGATTGCCTTCAGAGATACTGTATTGGAAAGGAAATGCCAGACAATTAAGGTTTTTTTTAATGAACACAGTGCCTAGTGTTGTTAAAGGTATGTTTCATGAAATACTCATTTTATCTTATGATTCTAAAAACAAAATAATAGTCACCAGAAAGACTTTGAAAGTGTTAGAAGGGAGTCCTCAAAAATTGTGCTGTCATTTTCTGGTAACAATATATAATTCCTGGAACTGCCATGTTTGTCAGCTTTACAGTAAGATATCTTTATTATGGACATGAGCAGAGCATTTCAATACAGCCTGAGATGTATGGTCACCAAGGCTCACAAGAGGTGCTTCTGGTTATAAAGAGGAAGCTACCGCCTAAAGACACATCATCACAGCATAGTTACTTGATTTTAGCTGATGGACATAACAGATTTCCTGAGCATTATGGGAACCCAATAAAGATGCTCTTAGGGTTGCAAGCTTCAAGGTTCATCGACTTACAATGATCCACATACTTAACTAGGAGTCGGGTCCATTTCAGATCCACATAGTGATGTCTAGGTAGTGATCCAACTTGGCTCAAAGCTGTTTCCAGTTTTGTTACATGTTATTTTACTTGTTTATTTGTGAGTTGTATATCACTGTTCCTCTCACTGATTAACACTTCTGTTGAAGATGTAAAGCAAGAGAGAAATATTATTGCTAATGATAATGAAGCTATGATAATGCAGTTGAATATTTAAGTTATAGAACCATTGTGAGAACTTAGAAGATTGAGGCATATATTGAGGTGTATAAAAGCATATTCATAGGAACCTTTTCATTAGATGCTTTATTTATACTGTATGGAAGTATATAGAAGTATAACCCAATAGGATGTGGATAATTGAAGCCTTGTAGTAAATTTATGTTTTATTTCAGCATATGAGGAACTATAGATAAGTGAAGAGGGATAAGCTGGAGTTAATTGAAACAAGTAGATACTTAGTCAGCTACATCAAAGTTGACAGATATCTTTGAGAACTTAGGGAAATTTAGCTGCTTTAATGGTTGATGCTGAGGATGTATGGTTCTGCATCTCTCATGTAGAGGAATATATTGGTCCTCATTTCTTACAGGATTGTTCTTTCTTTGGATCACATTTTGCTTAGCTTAATCAATAAAGAACTTGTTGTCGAGCTGTAGGTACAGTCAGGTATTTTTTGCATTAATATTACTTTACATGATTTTAGTTATAGTTGTAAAGTTTATTCATGATATAACAGTATCATTATTAGATAATTCATTAGGTATATGTAGTTATATTATTTGTGGACTTAGACTTCAAAGGTGAAGCATACACCATAGAGTGAAATATTAATCATACATTTATTTTTCATTAGTCTGATAAAAATGAGTCGTGTAACTGATATGTAATCTGTCCTTCGTACAGTGTCATTGGCATCGAGGAATACTAATTGAATTTATTAGGTCTTATGTAGGTATATTATTTGTGGACTTAGACTTCATAGGTGAAGCATACACCAGAGTGAAATAATCATACATTTATTTTTCATTAGTCTGATAAAAAGGAGTCGTGTAACTGATATTTAATCTGCCCCTGGTACAGTGTCATTGGTATCGAGGAATACTAATTGTCATCAAAAACTGTAAAAAAGATAACCTGAACATTCATACTCAGGTATACAGAAAATTAGAATTGTGTGTCTTGGGGAATTTTTTTTTTTACAGCTTATTTAAATTCATACTGTATCATTGAAAGGGAGTTACATGGATATATATGAGTAGATACTAACAGGTTCACAAGACAGGTATGGCATCCAACTTTTGATGAGATAGACTGATAAGTGGAATTCTCTTTTTGCAGGATGTACCAGGGGTAAGGCCAGGGGTGAGGTTGGAATCTTTGCTTTGTTCCTCAGCTGGGTATAATGGTGTGATCCTCACCTAATTTAACCAAAGCTACAGCCGCCTTCTCAGGGCATGTGCGCTTCACACGCACCTCTTTTCATTGTTACTATCTGCTCTGTCAGTGAACAGCTTTGTTTAATGACTTTTGCACTTTGCCTCACCAGGACTGTAGTGTTGGGAACAGTAGATAATAAGTCTTCCATTTATTTAGTCAGCTTTCTTTTGTTGTCTGTGGTTCTTCATCTATCTGCCTCTTTGTTTAAGAGTAATTGTAAGAGCTAAGTGGTGAGGCATTACTTTGTAATATTTGCACCAAGGCACTTAAAATGTACAGCTATTGAGTAGTCTAACTTGTTGCACAGCAAGTATGCTCACCTTGCCTGCCTGAGGGGAAAGGGAAGACTTCACTCTGATTCACCCACTCCGTACCATGCTAGTTTAGTATTATTTGATGTGCTCTCATATCTTTCTCTTGTGATAGAGATATTGCATCACATATTGTGATGTGATACCATTTTATCATATTATGATATCAGGATATTTTGCTATGAAAACAATATGTCTTGGTATTATAGTACTGTATCAGGATATGTTAGTACAACTCTGTGTATTTTGCTACCAGGATATCTTAGTATGAGGATACGGTACAAAATCATGGAATGAATCTCCCATCTTGGTAATATTTTACTGTAAAGTCTTTTTCACTTCTTATATCTTGGTAATATGATACCTAACCAACAACTATGGAGCCAGTTTATTGTCAGGATTAGGTAAAGTATAGTATATTATAGTTTGTATACTGCTTTTTTGGCTCTGTTCTTGGTGTTGGTTACCTGGAACCTCCAGGCTGCTATCATCACGGTCTAACTTAATAACGATCTCAAGTACAGTACTTTAGTATTATTTGTGATAAATACCATTTATGTTGTGTTATTTTGAATATATTCACTACTAAAGTTTTACTTTATGGGCACCATGAATATAACTTTGGATTATCGTTGACTGTTTAGCTGTAGTAGTATGTTGTATGAAGGATACAAATGAGATTAGCAGAGCATGATTTTGATGATTTTTTTCTGACATAATAGATAGGTCAGTTGTGGGGAGGTTTATAGAGATCAGAGAAATGTGTTGTGAATTGATGTAAGATTAGATGAAACTTTTGTAGATCAGCAAAATGTTTGGAGATCTTACATAACTTCCCAGAACAGCCAGAATATTCCCTCTCTTCAAAAGTAAAAGCTTTTTATGGTCATATATTTCCATTTAATTGTTGGGAGGTTTGTTCATTTACTTGAACTAAAACAAGAAACATGTTTCACAACACAAATGCATTATAGTGCATATACTTCGTTATGAGGTGGCATAGAGCAGACAGCTGTAATGTTGGTATATTTCAACGATAATATGAAAACTCTCTTAGGAGAAGTTAGATGAGAATTTCATAGATTTTTCGATTTCTAGAAATGTTTCACCATCTTTTATGTTGACCTTAAAGTTTCCACAACATTCATATTTTTCCATACTATCAGTCAGCTTATTAATGTAGGGTAGAAAAAAAAAGAATAATTAAAATCACATTCGTAGAAAAAAATAATCAAAATCACATTCTCCCACTCTTAATGTATTCTACTGATATAACACTATCAGTGCAAAAAATCATTGATATTCTGAGGATGGAATTGTATTGCCCGCAGAGTAAAACTCTACTCATTCTATATTCCAAATATGATTTAGGGAAGATAATTAATAGCAGATTGATTGGTGTATCAAAGGTTATTTTAATCAGTGCCTGTTGATAGATATGTGAAGTACATATGTACCAGAGGACATCTCAAAATTAAAATAGCTCAAGTACTCAGCATATCTGTGGATACGTGGAAAGAGGCATTGTTTAAAGTCCTTTTTCACAAAGATCCATACCTTAAGCATCTGAAATATTCCTTTGAATACTGGATGATATTTGTGTTCAGTTTGGATTATTTTCTGTGAATAATAACCCTAATCCTTGACATATATGTGCTCAAGTCTGGTCAGCACTTTTAATGCTTTTTTGCATACTAAAACTGGCTTCATTGTTGCAATGTAGTTTCTCACTTTATTTTGAGATGACAAAATTTTTGTGTACTTAAAATATCAAAATCCATCCAACACTTTCATTTTGAAGTAGGTTTTTAACTGAGTGCAAGGCTTCATGTATATGAAAATCACTGAATAATTATCGCTCATTGATTATTCTTTTTACAGTAAATTCATTAATGACATTTTCTTGTATGAGTAGCAGTATAGAGAAATAATATGAGAAGTGACAAATTGCAGCTAGGTTGCCCGTGTGAAATAATATGTATGTTTACTTACCTGTGTTTGTACCTTGTTGTAGGGCTGCACGTCTGATGAAAATGGCGGAATGTTGAGACTGGCAAGTATTTATTGAAGTTTTATAGTTTACTTATTGTATTTCCTTCTCTCATTACATGAGGAGGAATCAGTTTCACTCTTATATCAGTGGTGGAGCATTTGCTCTTTGTAACTGTAAATATGTTTCAGTGGTTGTATGTAGTTTCTTCCTTTGTGATCATACAAATTGTGCTTGAGCTATTTTTATATGTACAGTATTAGTAAGCCAAATTGTTTAGAATGTATCCATTAGGGCCCCTGTATTATTAAGTAATTTTGCTTTACATTTACACAACTGATTATTTCTCTAGACGTGAAATAACAAGCATTTGCTATTGTACTTTTCATTTGAATTAGTTTACAATTTCATTTAGGGATGGAATTCATTAATCCAGTAGACTCTGACCACTTCACCTCATCTTACAGTCACAGGATCAAACCTGTGACATCTAGATATGAAAAGAAGCAATCAGGGGATTTTTGCCCTATGTTTGGGTGATTTCTTTCATAATTTGAGCGTTTGGATGCATTTTGTTTCACATAATCCATGTTTGTAGTTTTCTTTATTGTGAGTATTTACAAACCATCTACATCCAGCCATATTCCATTTCAAAGGATAAACAGTCACTGAGAACATCTTCAGAAACTTTGAATTGTTGTGCATCTCTACTTGTAGATATATGAAAAAATGTAGGAGCAACAACCAAACTGTTTGTAATAGCATTCTTTATATTAATTAAAACATTACTCAAGTGAAACTGTTTCCTTCTGCTTCTACTTCAAGAATTGAAATTTGCTGAGTATGAAAAGAGTGAAGGTACTTTACTTCCAGTAGACTGGTAAACTAAGGTATAAGAGAAAGAATAAGTACAATTTAAGAGGGAATGAGTTGGAAGAATAGAGAAGGAAATAAAGATTATACTGTAAGTTAAGTAGATATAACTGCTTCTGATATTGTGATAAGTATGAGTATGATTATAAAACAGTAGGATTGCATCTTTGGCATGGGCAAAGAAAGTGAACAATCAATAGGATGATGTAGGTCAAAGAATTCATCTCATTTTTTGTTTCTCTTTAGATTTATTTCCCCATATTTATATTGTGTGAAAGCACTTTCAATGGTGATGCACCCATATTTAATTAATATTTCTTCCTGATGAATTAGTGAGTTACCTGTGGAGAATATAATATCCTGAAGGATTAACTGTAATGTGTTGACAGGAAATTCATCTCATCAATAAGCATTTGGTATAGATTAGCATTTACATAGTTATCATTTATCCACTGTCTTAGAGATTTTAATTTTGATACATATTTAGCCCTATGCATATTACATCATAAGTCACAATATATCATTATTGACCACCTACTGTGGATGGCAGTAATAGATAAAAGTACCAATCAGCAGTTAGTAATATTTTACAGTTGTGTGATCATAACATAAAATTGTAGTGTCATTGGCGAACATACAATATGTTGATGTGATATACAAGTATTCAAAGTTTGAAAAAGTCTTTGACAAATGTGCCAGAAGTGCATTAGTGCACAAAATGAGTAAAGTGGGAATAACTAGAAAAGTGGGAAGATGGGCGAACAACTTAACCTATTCATTGTGGGATACTGCTTTCAAAGGTTTGTCAGTTACATGCTGGACCAGGCTAACACAGTTATAAATTTGGCACTTTGAAAAGCATGCCAGTGGGGTTGCTGTTCTAACCATAAGTTGTCAAGGGCCATGATACAGCTTCCTTTTTAAAAGAAAATGCTCACTCATAATTTGCCACCTTTAATGACTACATCTCATGCTCTGTCACTCAGTTTTTATGAGTTTACAGCTCATGATGTAAAAATGGTATAAGACATGCAGTAGATTGATAGATATATATATAAAGTGTTGGAGAGAGTAATAAAAACATGCTAAAAGCATACAATAGTGACACTGTCCTTAAACAGCTCCAAGGATGGACAGAGATTTACTGCTTAAATGTCTCCTCCCCTCCTCCATCACCACCTGGGACCAGCCACATAGTAAGTTTAGTTTCTTTTTGCATTGTTTTATAGTTGTTTAGGTTTGCTTAATATTCCTTGTCGTGTACATGTGTAATATGGGCCACCATGGGTCTTTAGACATGCTTTTTTTTTTGGGGGGGGGGTACTGATTGTCAACAATTTTGTAGTGCTGCCACCCTTCCACCATGACTAGAAAATTGTTCTCAGCGACCAGATGTACGTTGATTTTACGCTGAGAACTTCATATACTTGCACCCATGATAAGCATTAGCCATGTATTTATTGCCATTGAAACTATGTGGGGGTGGGCAAGGCTTTTTGGAGGCACTGTTCACAACAGCAAGAGAGTGGATGTTTGCAAACTTTGCCATAACTTGTTTCTTTCTTGACTACCTTACTAAGGTGGGAGAGGCATTGCGTATTGAAAAAGAAAACAGTCTGTAGTGTTTCTAATGGCTGCCACCAATGTATTAACAACTTTCTGCTCCTGAAGTTTTTGTTACTTTCGTGTATTACTTTTGTGCAGTCTTTTTGCACATCTTAACTTCAGCTGTAATAATTTACAGACACACAAACACAAACTACAATGTCTCATCAGCTTCCTACTCTATCTGGTGCAGCTTAGATATACATGACCTCTGTGGGTCTCACCCTCACTGAATGCACAGAAGCTTTTACTCAGTCACCCATAACATTCATTAGTAAAGCCATCAGTTTTAGAATGCAGCAAAGTCTAGTTCTATAATTTGATGACTTCTTTAGTGAGTGTACCTGTTTGTACACTTCCAAGAGGCCACTGCCACCTTCCAGTCCCATGTGTCTCCTCATCCTCTTCAGTTATATCCTAATGGGTGTACCTACTCAAATGAAGTACATTGATGACTCTACAACAGCTCCCCTGACTGCACTGCCTCCTTGAATACACTAAACAATCTCTTGAGCTGGAACACTGCCAACCAAGACACCATCAGTCAAACCAAAATTGTA
>JAUUDZ010056817.1:400-19434 GCA_032361705.1 Panulirus versicolor | reverse complement strand
CTATCATTCTCACCTGCATTGGTCTGGAATTTACAGTCCTACATCTCTTCCTTAATCAAAAGTGCTGCTCCACCTTTGTTCTCATCCTCACTCTAACCTTAGGCTTTGCTTCCTTGGACTTTCCCAAACCACTGTACCTCCTTTCCCTTCAGCTTAATTTCACTGAGAGTCAGAACATTCAGGTTTTTCTTATCAAATATACCATCTATTTCTCCCTTCTACTTTTTCCTATACATCCACAGAAATGCAGACACTCTGGCTTGAACTGTCAGTGACCATCATCACTTTACTCTTTCTCACGTTCCTGCTTTTAGAAATTGATAACATAAGGAGGAGAGGGTTTTCAGCTGTTCTGCTTCCATCACAATCAGTCTCCTACATCACACAGGAGATTGCAAATATATGAAATGCTGGCATTAGCATGAGAATCCATGTTTCTTTTTAAAACTGCATGTAGATTGGGGATGTGTGTGGGTGAAAAGCTTTCGAACTTGATTTGTCCCTTGTTAATGGGAATAGGGATGTAGGTGATAAATACAGAAATGTATACTTATTTTCTTATTTCACTGCTGTCTTGATTTCTGAACAGATATCAAAGAATTTACTTAATTATTTTAAACTGAAGTTGAATGTAACAATCATCCTTATATGTGAGATGGGGTAATGAATTGTTAGTGACCACCCTTTAGTACCTGTGGCAATAGACATTCTTCCAGCTCTTCCCTGAATCAGATTTAGGTCTTCCATATTGGAAATCTCAACTGCACCATTGAGATGTCTTTTTATTTGGATATGGCATTTCTTTTAGAGGTGAATGAATATCTTTATATGATTAATTGTCTCATGAACTGATTTATCTGTCTTTCGCATGAAGTTATCTTCTATCATTCAATGATGCTTGTAATGGCAAATTTTGTAGAGCATGTATGTAGTCATTTTCACCTTACAGGTATCTTCACCGGCACATGGAGTTGTTACTATGAAGGAACTTTCTGAATGGACTGAGGAACAGTTTGATATGGAAGCTAAGAGTGAGTTAGTTGTTAACAGTATTGAATGGAAAGAAGACTCAAAGGATACTAATAACTATGTAAGTAACTGTATGAAAAGTTATTCATCTTAAAAATGTTTCCTTATAGTTCAGCCTATTGCCGAGCCTTTTAGATAGAGATCATTTGGCAGTTTCTTTCATGTTGGCTACTTTCACAGTTACATTGGTTGGTTTATTCTGTTTACTTACCTCTCTTTTATTATTTAAGAACTTCACATTTATTTTATTGTGTTTAACTCTGTTATTATTGAATTACTTCTTCACATCTATATTGATGTGCTTTTTTCACATAGCTTCATGCTGTCGTGCCATTTATCTTTTTTTGCTGTCTGAAGTATGCTCTCTATTGACTTTCAAACTAATTCAGACTTCTGAAAACTGTACTCATGCCTCCCTTCTATTGTTTTTCTTCCACCCACTGAGGTCTCACTGTAAGTTAGCTCTTGATTTGGGTACAGACTTTGTTGACCTCTGTTGAACTTTCCATATCTGATGTGTTTCCTCGAAAGGAAGGAACTCACTGGTGAAGCATCCTTATTTGTGTGTGTGTATAAGTAGATACTTACCCACTTACTCCTACCCTAGGACCCATTTTATGGGAATACTGCATCATTTGTGTATATTTATGTAACTACATAACCCAATGACAACACTAACAATAAGGTTGAATTAGGAGGACTGATAACACAGCCACCAATCCTTACCTTTTTTCTAACTTCTCTCATAGTACAAAACAGCTAGCAGGCAGTGACAGCACCCTAGATATATAATCCAACGATCCATAAGAATAAAATGTCACAGCACTAACTACAGCATAATCATTACCTTCATACCAAACCCCCATCACCACCACCACCACCACCACCACCACCACCACCACTACCAGTACTACTACTACTACTTCTACCACCACCACCACCACCACATGCCCTGCAAGGCACACTCCCCAGCTGCAGAACCTGACCAACACACCCAACACCTATCTCTGTGGAGATTTCAGTGCCCACTGTTCCATTTGGCTCACCATTCAAACTCAAGATCCCTGAGGTAAACTGCTTAAGAATAGACTGGATCCTTTCAACATCCTCAACCCATTCATCTAGCCAACCAAACTCCCAACCCCGCACCTATAGCAACCAGACTCACCAGACATTACCTTTTGCATACCAGACCTGCATACAAGGACCACCTAGGGCATGCTACATGAACTGTCCTTTGACAGTTTACCCATTTGCATATTTTGATAGCATCACCTGGCCCATCCAACCCACACAGCTACCAAAAAGACTTCAGCAAACTACTGGAAAGCATGCTGGCCATCTTTCACTTAATATAGCATCCAAGCTCCAAAACTTCGTCTTAGATCATATCCATTATCCATTATTCTTATCCTGCACCAATCATTATTCACTCTCATTTGGTGTCCCTGCACACAGAACTTTTTTCCAAACTCACTTACTTTTACCACATCCTACCCATCCATGTCATTTCCCCTTTATAAAGCCCCTTCAAACTTTCAGACTTGCGTCCACCAGAAAATTATCAAATATTCCACCTGCTTCCCAATTCAGCACATTTGCATGCAACAGCCTCTCCTTTGTATGCCTTTAGATTAGTTCACAATCCAGAAATGCCTGTTGATGCCACTCGCTCATTTATGTTTTCACATTTTTTAGAACCAATATTCCCAGTCATTAATCCTTTTTCAGCACACAACTCAACAAGCTGTTCCTTAATTTGTTTTACACTTGCACTTCATCAGCATCACCGACCAAGCTAGTAAGAAGTACATCGTGGTGGATATCAGTTATAAAGAGATAGATGGGGGAATTAGGATTCTCATGGTGATAGTGAATTATAGATACACAAGTTCTTTGAATGTGTACAGGAAAAATTTCTTTTCCATAATGTTAGTTAAGAAACTAGCATGAGAGGAACTGATGCATAATCTTCACTAGATCTTACTTTCACTCACAGTGGCATGGATATTGAGAATGTCATATATGATAGAACAGTTTGATCATGTAGCGCTGAAGTGTGATTATATAGTAAATATGAAAGTTAAAAGAGTAGAAATGAGACAGGACTTATGGAGAGGGTATAGTCATGGAAACTATACAAGAATTTGGAATAAATTTCTGCAAGAATTGCATGCCTATTTACTTTTAATCTTAAGCATGGCATTGGAGTTAACAATATGTATAGACGGATGAAAAGTGTATATTTTGTGTAATTAATTTATTATATTTTCGTCCTGCAGAGAAAGATGCTAGAGTACTGGGAAGGAAGATGGCAAAAAGTGCTGCGCCAGACCTTTTTAACTCAAGTAGATGTTTTGAAGAAATCTTTTTTCTCACAACGACTAGACAAGCGGATGACATTGTACCCCTACTTAGTGACTCTACCGCCTGATGAGTTTGTCAATATTATGGTTCAGGTACCTAGTCTTCATTCAGTATCATATTCTCTTTATAGTAATTATTCGGTATATGGAAAGTTACTAAATGTAGTGAGTTTTTACCAGAGGAATAGGGCATGCATAAGAAGATGCAGGATGTGTGATACCACCATGTCTGGTTAATATGTTCATGAGTGGGGTTATGAAGATGAATGTGGGGTCCTTGGAGTGAGGGTTTGGCTTACAGTATGCATGGTGAATGAGGGTTATGTTTTGTGAATCACTTGTTATTTCTAGATGAAATGGCAATGGTGGCAGATTTCGGAGAGAAACTCCAGAAGTTGGTGTTAGAGTCTGGGGGAAAATTGAGAGTAAATGTGGAGTAAATAAGGTATTGCAGTGTAACAAGAGGGTAAGATAGGATGGTGTAAGTTTGAATGGGGAGGACTTGGAGAATGTGGAGTACTTTAGGTTCTTGTAAGTGGATTTTATTATAAATGAAACCATTGGAGTTACTATGAGTCATAGGGTGGAAGAGGGGCTATAATCTTGGATGCACTAACCTCTCAAGGTGGCAGTTCTTAGCTGGTATGCTTGGCGCAGTGGTACATCTTAAAGGTCTCCTAGGTATGCCACAAAAATCTTAAGACTTTTAATTAGATAGTGACATTTTTGCAATATCTCATCCCAAGCACTTTTACGTGGGTACCCTTTCAGTACTCACCTTTTTTCTTTTTGCTTCACTCCATTCAGTCTTTCATATGCCCTCCTGTGTGCCTTCCTACCTTTTGCTCACAGTTCTCCCCATTGCCCCTTACTTTCTCCCTCATTCATTTTTTCATTTTTCCATTTTTTCTTGCTTCTCTCTTTTCATTGGTATTTTTTTATTTCCTCCAATTGTTAATACATTCATTTTGCCTTATTCTTATGTTTTAGACATACATTAGATTTACTTGAGGTTTGTAATTGTAAATATTTATTTCAGGAGATATCAAGATTAGCTCGTGGATCAGAGAGTTACTCTCTCTCAAGATATGCTGTTTATCGCCGCCTAGGGGAATTGGTTTTTAGCCGCTATCTTGTGCAGTATAAGAAGGAGGTTGGGGTATTGGACAAACTTAAGAGTGTTTACGATGAGTACATTTCCTGGTATCTGAACAACAACAGGGAAGGTTAGCTCAGTGATTTTTCTTTCTCCTTTTGATTTATGAAAATTTTAGCCTCCTATTTGTTTTCTTGCACAGACTCCCCTCAAGTTATAAACCAGGCTCTTGTTGCAACTTTTCCAGCCTAGTTAATTTTTCTAGCTTACAAACAACTATATAGCAAAATATATTATTCTATCATTATGCATTTGTAACAAGGGTTGGATCAAGTACATGGAGCCTTTCAGTTCACTCATGCACATCTTCAACTTACATTCCAGTGTCCTGTAGTTAACTTGGGCTCCTAAATTGATTTAAGTGACTCCAGATTTTTCACTTCGCACAGGAAGTTGTTTTGTTGAGACTTCTGTCCAAGGTTCTCAACCTTCACATGCACTTTTGTACTGCCATTTATTTATTGTCATAAGAATGTAAGGAAGGGAGGGAAATATTCTAAGAAAAACAGAGTGAGTTCCTCAGCAAATTTGATACAAGGGATTATTTCCATAATGATAAATGAAAATGAGGCACTTGTTGAGTTGTGCGCTGAAAAAGTATTGGTAGATAGGAATACTTGGTAAAAAAGAAGTATAGATAAGGGGGTGTGGGTTAGTGAGATGTGGTTCAGTAAGAGGATCTGAGTTTCAGAAATGGAAGAAGCCATTGTGTTAGAAATTAATAGTAGCATGAAGTTTTACATTATGTCGAGACTTCTTCTATGGATAAATCATAGTGTGATGTATATCTCACAATCTAAATGTTGAAACGGAGCAAAAGATATTTTGAGTGATTGGGGCCTGGACATGAAGGGTATGAAATGTGTGCAAGGGATAGAGAGAATTGGAACAGTATGGTATACAGAGGATGACGTGCTTTCAGTAGGCTAGATCAGGGCATTTGAAGCAGCTGGGGGAAACCATGGACCAGTTGTGGGGCCTGGTTGTGGGTAGGTACCTGTGGTTTCAGTGCATTGCACATGAGGGCTAGAGAATGAATGTGAACAATGTGGACTTTTTTTTTTAATCTGCTCTGGGTGCTACCACACTAACGGGAGAAATGGCAGACTAGCATGAAAGAAAAAAAGGAATGAAAGGAGATATGAAAGCTTTCAGTTGCTGCTGATGATCACTAGACCTTACCTGACTTGGCTTTTCTCATTTGTAACCCACTGTACTATCAGGACCAGATTGAAAGAAAATGCTTTCAAGTCAAGTCATATTTACTTCCTTTAACAGATGGTGTGACGTATGTTCCTCGTGTGCGGTGGCAGGAATTGGCAAGCTCTTGGGGAAGTGGACCAAACGTAGAACATGGCCCAGTGGAATGGCCCAGTACAGTGATGGTGTCTATTGGCAAATTCTTGTTTACAATGATCTTCGTAAAAGTAATGCTATGGAATCCTCTTCTTTCAAAGAAGTATGTTTGATTGATTTTTTTATTTACATTACAAAACTGCTTTGAATTGTTTGGTTGTGTAACTTAGAAGTATTAGATAGGAACATCACTCACAGATCCTCGTCTGACCGTAGGCCTCCTGTGGAGTCCTCTCATGTCTGCTCCTCGTCTAAACTAAAAAGTTTTTGGTCATGTCTGATCGTATGTATTTTCTCGTAGTTATATTTCTGTGCTTGGCTTTCCCAGAAATGATTTGTTCTTGCTTCAGAAGACTGTATTGATGGTGCTGTTATTACTTTCTCTGGTAGGCTGTTCCATGTTTCTATTCCTTGTGTAAACGAATATTTCCTAATATCTGATCTTGATCTTGATTTATAGTTTAAGCTGGTGCATGCAGGTGGTGGAGTCATTATGGGGTTGTATAGAATTAGACACATTTTCCTCATATTTTCTGGTTAGTATCTTGTATATTTTGATCATATTACCTCTAGATCATCTATATGCCAGTGTTGGAAGGTTTAATTTCTTGAATCATTCTTTGTAGGAGCCTCTGCAAACACTGTGCTAGACTTGCCCTCTGCCAGTGGCCTGTCACTTATGAGGCACTAAAGGCTATGAAGTGGCACTGGAGTTCACTAGTTAAGGAGACTCTGTTGCCGTGGCCACCCCTTTGAGGGAGTTCCAGAAGGGATCATAAATCAGAAATATAGATAGAGCAACTTGGCTCATTATTTTCTGTATTTTGATGATAGTTGCAAACAGATGGCTGAGATTCAAAAAAATGATCCATTTTAAAACCCCAGTCACATAAAAGTTTTCACTGAAGCTAGGCCTGAAACAAAATGCAGAATATATTTAAAAGATAGTGTTGAAAGCAGAAAAGTTGAAAAATTAAGCTGAACTTTGGAGAATGCAGAAAAATGTATTTTGAAAAGCTGCATATCTTAGTTGTTAGGAAAGACATGAGAAAGTATTGAGTTGCAAAACTTAATGGTTTAGGGAAAGAAGCAGATATCACTGCTCACTGTGAGTTACTGATAGCCAAACTATAATCTGTGATGCAGTAATTTGCAGATTACACCATGAAATATATTTGGATAAGGGAAAGGGAACCAACACTGCATCATATGGCATGTAGGTCAAGCTTTGACCTACTTTGCACTTTGTCAGTAGGTTGTGTAGAGTTAAAAGTCCCCCTGATGTTAGAGCAGTTCCTCACATATGAATGAATCAGTCATTTTTATAGTTGGAATGATTGTTCAGAAGAGAATTTTTAGCTTGTTAGTGGCAATCATAGTTATTTGTGTGATATAAGGCATCCAAGAAAGATATATTTGTGTTGTATAATTACAGAGCCTTGAAAGATGAGAAAGTTGTTAGTTTAAGAAGATTTAAACTTAACTAGGTTGCATCTGCCCCACAGGAAAGTCATGTCCAACTCTGAGTTTATAGCAGCAGGTGTGATGAGATAAGACATATATCAAGCAAGATTAATTTAAATGTTTGTTGTATGCAGTGCTGAGCCATCAGCACATACAGTATCCTTTGCAGAAGGGATTGTTAATAAAAAGTAGGAGGAAAGTATGGGACAGTACATACACTGCTATTTATAGAAATAGAGTAAGATAGTTATGAGAGAACAGGGTAAGGTAGGAAAACCAAAGAGAGGAGCTTGGATATCGGATTTCGATGCCACACTCCATCAAAAGATCTTGATTATCAAGAGCTACAACAGTGTATTCCCCAGGTTCTTCCAGGTGGGATCACCTGACAATATTAAGATAGGAAATTATATTACTGGTAGAACTTACCTTTGAAAAGCATTACTGATTGTTAGAGAAAAGACTGAAATTGCTGAAATTGAAGATGCTTTGGAAAATGGGAGTTGAGAGTCAGAAACTTTGGAAAAGTCTGAGTGGCAAGACACAGATGGAACGGTCACCCATCTTTGGGATAGGCTAAGCTAGTATATGTATCCAAGAAGGAAAAGTTACAGTTTTTAAGAAGTGGGATAGACAAGCAAGCACAGGCACAAATTGAGAAGCATGTTTCTTCAAAATGTAAGTAGGTATGCCATCTGGTCCTTGCACTTTATGTGTGTCTGGAAAGAAGTCCTTTTTGGACTGTAGAAGATGAGCTTATTGGGAGGGACTGAGGATTAAAAAAATTTTAATTTTTTGAAGGTAGAGTTAGGGCATAAAAGGAGACGTAAGAGACAGCTTTTGCATTATTAGAAAAGAAAAACAAAATAAAGATAGTGTAACAAGTTTTCAGATATACTTCTGGCCAAATACCAGAGAACCATATCAGTAGAAGGAGAGGAGTGATTTTCATTTTTACCGAGGATAAAGGAATGCTTTGTCCCACAGATGACATACTTACGTTGATTTTGGGAGATCAAAGTTGAGTGTGAGTTAGAGGAATGAATTTTGATTATGATGAGATTACTACGTTGTTCAGTCCTTATCTTGAACTTCATTCATTTGCACTTTTATATCCTGAACTTTACTTTTCATTCACTTGCTTTGAAATACTTATATTTTTCATTTTGATTAGATGTGCTGATATTGCTCATTTACTAATTTATTGATCTTTACTTAGTTTTTCCATCAGTTTGTTAATGGGAACATAGCTTGAGATTGTAGGTAAATAAAGTTTACCCCATGATAGATCTCATATGCAACTTTAATAGCAGTTACTTCCATACAGAAAGATTCTCTGCATCATAGAAGGTATACATAACAAACTTATATATGATAAAGCTGAGATTATAGAAATAAAATGTGCCTTTCAGACATGCCTATCCAGTCCTGTATGAGGTAGAGCGGGTAAAGGGTTACCGTGTGGTGGATGAGATCAAACCGTCACCATCCTTGGTGGAATTGTATCAAAAAGCTGCAAAGCCCACACTGACCTTTGAAAGTATTGTCTCACCAATGGTTTGCCCACCGATTCCTTGGGTATCCACAAAAATAGGAGGCTACCTACTTAATGATGCCAAGATTGTCAGGTAAGATTGTTATGTATGGAATGAGCCTACATGGGATATTTTTTTAATACCATCCATCTGTCAGTTTATCAACATCACTCCATTCACAATTGTTTGGGACAAATCAGGTGTATACAGCCACTGCAGCATCACTAACCCTCACCTTTTTTTCACCCCAGAATAATTTCAATTAATAAGTCTCTTAGTATTTATTTTTGCATGTTTGATCTCTGTTTTGCAAAATCATTTCACACAAAATGGTGTATGCACTTAATCCATCCTACGTATTTAGAAAGAAAGTTAAGAGCTGATGGATTGCATTAGCATAAAAGAGAAGTTACTTATGAGCACTTGATATTCATTTGTGGTTTATTATGATAAACTTTGCTGTATTTCAGTCTAGAATTAATCATAAAGTGAAGTTAGGAGTTCCCTATTGAGTGTAGCAGTCCTGAAACTTTTAGCAACGTTCAGTTGTAAAATTGCATATTCCATCCCATGCAGGTTGCCTTACAGTGCTCATCTGCAGAAACAACGCATGGAGGAGTGTGGTAATCAGCAGCTTTACCCAGTCATGGATTCTCTTAATCAGCTGAGCACTATCCCATGGAGAATTAACAAGCCCATTCTTGATATCATTATTCAGGTAACATAGAATTAATATTTGTTATGAAGATTTCTAAAATTGGGGGAAATAACATATCTAACATGAACAAGGAGGTTTTTAAAAAAGAATTTTATTTTGCTTCTTCTGAGAATATTTTGCTTCTTGTTAGAATAGATGAGATTAAATTTGAATATAAGCAAGTTTATAAGGTTTATCAGTTGTCAGAGACATGACATTTGGAGTTTTAGTTTGAATAGAAAGAACAAAGAGGAAATGGAGTGTTTTAGACTTCTGGGATTGGACATAGGAGCAAATGGAACCATGGGAGCTGAAATGAGCATTAAGTGGGTGATGTGGCAAAGGTCCTGGTTGCATTGAGGAATGTGTGGAAAGCTTGTTCATTCCTTGTGAGGGCAAAGATGGGTATGTTTCATGGTATTGTTGTCCCAAGTGTTGTATGGATGCAAGGCATGGCCGTAGATGACAGAGTACAGAAGTAGATGAATTTGTAGCAAATGAAATGTGAGGACAGTTTGTGGTGTGATGAAGGTTTATTAATAAGAAATGGTGGGTCACTTTCTGTGAGGGCAAAGATGGGTGTTATATTTGATGGTATAGTAGTCTTAACGGTGTTATATGGATGCAACACAGGGCCATAGATGACAAAGTATGGAAGAGGATGTTTGTGTTGGAGATTGAATGTCTGAGAACAATATTTGGTGTGAGGAAGGTTGATTGAATTAGAAATGAAAGGATAAGTGAGAGATATGGTGGAAAGAGGAGTATATATGAAAGAGCTGAGATGTGGTGGAAAGAGGAGTACATATGAAAGGGCTGGTGAGGGTTTGGACATATGTAGAGGGTTTAGTTGATAGTTGGTAGGCAGCCAAATGACCAGGAAGGTATATTACCAGTACTGCCTGCCTGGGTATCAGGAGGGTTGGTGACATCTACATAGTGAGCCAGCCCTTAAGTGTTAGTCAAGTTGCACTACTCTAACCCAGTAGGTTTTTTTTTTCTTTTCTTTTTTCCCACCCTCTCACATGTTGACTACTGGCATTCTGTCCACAAACGTACAACCTGTCCATGTCACACACATCACGTGACAGCACTTCACTAACACAGCTCATTCATTGTAACCCTAGACTTTCTTGTGGTGAGCACTATGCACTATCCCTCCCTTTTGGCAAAATGCTAGAAGCAATAGATAGAAGTAGTAGGTAGGAACATTTAGGCAGGAGGATTAAGTACAAGCATTAGGTAGAAGTAGTAGGAACATTGGCTAAGAGCCTCTGCAAACACTCTGCAAGAGTTGCCCTCTGCCAGTGGCCTGTTAAGGATGAGGCACTAAAGGCTAAAAAGCGGCATGAGTTCATTAGTTATGGAGACTTTATTGCTGTAGCCACCTCCTTGAGGGAGTTCCATTTGGTAACAGGCGTTAGAGATAGATAGATAGACGAGTACTTACAACATTTTCCCAGAAAGGATGAAGGAAAAGTTTGGATGATTACTGGTAGACAAAATAAGCAAGCAATGATCAGAAGCACATTTCCATAGACCTTAACCCAAACCACTCTAACCTAATCTAGCCAGAATGATACAGTTCTGTTATCATATTAACCAGTTCATTCAATAAGTGTAAAATGATTAAGATTATAAGTCATTTTGATTGGATATTCTTTTGTTGATTTACAGCTTTTTAATGGTAAGGGATGTGATGAATTAGACATCCCGCAGCCACCATCAGAATGTCCAGAGCCACAGAAAATCCAATCTGGTATGAACAAATCTGAAATTCACAAGATACGTCGACAGCGCCTAGAATATGAACAAAAGAAGGGTGAAATGCACTCCTTGTGGTGTGATGCACTTTACAAACTTTCTCTTGCTCATCACGTAAGTGTATTTCAGCATTTGGTATTCTTATGGGATAGTTTTACAAACTGCCAGCACCATCAGGAATGAAAGTATGCATGAAAAGAGTCAGGTTTATCTCAGCAATTACTATACACAGAATGGGAAAATTAATAGGGAGGAAGAAAACAGTAGTTACAGTGTTTCTTTTTCATGTACTTTGATTAATTACCTTTCTTCTTATTGTTCTGTATCTTAAAGGTATTAAGAAAAATAACTGTACTGTTAAAATAAAAAAGCAAAAGAGAAAAAGAATACCTATTCAAGGACACGCTTCAGCCCCATGGATGTGTTTGTTGCCACATCCTCTCCCAGGTACCTAAAGGACTCCAGTCTCTCCAGGTTTTCACCATCCAAACCTTCATTCAAAATCATAATTTCTCATAACTTGCCTATCTGTCATCTTCTTGGTTTACGTACATTTTATGTATTATTATACATAATTGCAATTCCCATGTCAGCGAGGTAGTGCCAGGAAACAGACCAAGAATACTTCCCACATATTTCCTGCGTATCGTAGAAGGCAACTAAAAGGGATGGGAGTAGGGGGTTGGAAATCCTCCCTTCTTGTTTTACTTTTCCAAAAGAAGGAACAGAGATGCAGGCCAGGTGAGTATTTTTGTCTCTGAGGCTCAGTGATCTGTTCTTGATGCTACCTCACTAATGCAGGAAATGGCTAATATGTATGAAAAAAAATTATCAGATGTAAATTTACTCATTATTCTAATGGATGAATGTTTCAACAGTTTCGTGACCGAGTGTTTTGGTTTCCTCATAACATGGACTTCCGGGGCCGTGTGTATCCATGCCCTCCACATCTCAACCACCTATCTTCAGATGTATTTCGTTCAGTCTTGAAGTTTGCCAGGGGAGAAAAACTGGGACCTAATGGTTTACGATGGCTCAAAGTAAGAATGCCATGTCATATCTCATTCAAAAGTACATATACTCTTTGGGAGTATAAACAGTTTTTATTGGACAGTTATCTTTGTCATATATCAATAGATTTTTCCATAGATTATGTACTTAATGCTTTTTTTTAGATGTTAAGAATGACCCAAATACTAGCACATGCATTGTATCTCAAGACTTCATTAATCATTTACTTTCTCAGTCATTCTGTGAGTGGTAGGTGCATAGTTTTTCTTATGTAGATATATTGCCATGACTATATGATAAAATGTATGGTAATGACTTTCATCTTTAGCTACATTGTCATGTACATTATATTCAAAATCCATACGGTGTATAAATCAAAGACAGGAGATACTCAGAAATGAACAAACTTTAGTGATGCTGTTTATCAGTCTATCAGTCCGTTGTTGGAGTGGTAATATCAAAGGACATGATAGTATTTTGATATAATGACTTACATCTTTTTCAGTTGCATCTAGCCAACCTAACCGGTTTTGTCAAAAGAGATTCTGTGGAAGATCGGATGAAATATTGTGAGGAGGTCTTGGAGGACATTTTTGACTCAGCTGATAAGCCTCTCACTGGCAGGCGGTGGTGGACAAAAAGTGATGAGCCCTGGCAGACATTAGCAGCATGCATGGAGGTTAGCTGCTCAAACAGTTTGGGATGTTTCATACAGAACCTACATATAAGTTATCTGCAATTAATATAATGGTACCTAAATAGATTAACTGTTGCTGTGGTTATAGCTTTTATAAGATGGGAGATCAAGCTCTGAGTCTGTGCAAGTATAGTGGCAACTGACTAACGTTTGTTTAGTTTAAGAGTTAATCATGTTCCCTAGTAGTGGCTGTAGCAGTGGATGGAATCACAGGTGATCAAGGCAGACATAGGGTGTAAAAGATGCAGCTAAGGTCCCTGATGTAGTAATTCTTAAAGGATTGAGCCTGTTAGATTTAGAGGTTCCTCAGGACTGGGGTAAATCAGGATGTTAAAAGCATATTTTTAGTCTTATCAGTTACTGGGAATTATCAAAAAAGTTAAAAAGAAGGATATAGTCTCAGAAATTATCCATACCTATTACTGTACAGCAAGGCAGGTATTTCACTACAATATGGTGTGAAATTGCAGTAGATTATGGATTTTTTCTTTATGATGTAAGTACATTTTGAAATTATGGTCTGATTTTTTTCAGGTTCAGTACAGAAGTACAAAATGTTTTCCCTACCCCTACCATTTTACTTTTTATTTTTCTGATGCTTTTGGTCTCAGTACTGGGTATGTTAGGTTTCTGCACAGTATCTTTGACGACAATGATATATTTCTCTGAGTGTCTCCAGTGACTTGAGGACATCAGCTATTACCATGTGTGTGTGTGTGTGTGTGTGTATAAAACCGTACATGTGCTACATGTTGCAGTAGAGTTTCTGCCTTTTTATATATGCAGTTGTCCATAACATTGATAGGTTCCATATAATTTGATATAATTTGGTCACCGTATAATATCTAGAGTTTAGATTATGGTCCAATAGAATGAAATGTATTTTCACATATGGATGTGTGACTCTCTGGTAGTGACTGGCTGAACCTTTGGACATCAGCTAATTGCTGCATGTTTGACTTCCTCATACATCGTATAAGTCTGCTGCTGTGCTTCTCTAATTTGTGTTTGCCTTTACATTCACAAAGTGGAGTTTTTTCTGTACTGTGTGAAGGCATTCATTGGAGACATTCTTGGACCCAATGATACTCACAAATTAATATCTTTTGCTCATGAATAAAGATTAGGGAAGCATCAAAGATCTACTGAAGAGTTTGAAGCTAGTCCACGAAGTTGTGGTTGTACATGAACTGAGGAATCCTACTGTTGGAGATTTCCCTGGTGAGTGGATGAAATGTATGGTATTACTCACTAAAGATTCTGGAATCACCTCAGCTTCCCTGTTCTAGGCCATGGAGAAACAAGAGGAAGCTGTCCTCAACAATGCTGCTTTTTTCTCTGCAATACACATATATCCCAGGTTCCAGTGCCTTCTCAAAGATCTGCAGATGATTGCTTAAAAGTATCATAGGACACTGGAGAAGGATGTTGAAGATGTAAATACAGTGTGGGATGATGCCTGGTATGCACATCATCAAGAAGCATTCCACAGATGGAAGTGAAACCATGGATTCGGATGTGTTGAGGACTTCATCAATCATCTGCTGATCTCTCTATCTGTCTATCTATCTATATATCTAATGCCTGTTCCAATTGGAACTCCCTTAAAAGGGTGGCCATGGCAACAGAGTCTCCATGATTGATGAACTCAAGTGCCACTTTATAGCCTTTAATGCCTCACCCTTAACAGGACACTGACAGAGTGTAAGTGTAGCACAGTGTTTGCAGAGGCTCCTATCTAATGGTCCTAATGACTATTTCTGTGTAATGCTTGTACCTTCTGCTTTTACTTGATAATCCTGGCGCATTGTTCTTACCTACTTCTTCTATTTACTGCCCCTACCATTTTGCCTAAAGGCAGGGCTAGCACATAGTGCTCACTGCAAGAAAATCTGAAGTTACAAAGAATGAGCTGCGTTAGTTAAGTGTTGTCAAGTGTTACATATGACATGGAGAGATTGTATGTTTGTTGACAGAATGCCAATAGTTCACATGTTAGTGAAGCAGAAAGAAAAAACAGCTACCTGTGTCAGATGAGTGCAACTTGACAACCACTAAAGTGCTGGCTCACTAAGCAGATGACACTAATACTCCTGATACCCAGGTGGGTAGTACTGATAATGTACCTTCCTGGTCGTTGGCTGCCTGCCAGTGCAAATGTTAAGAAAACAGAGGCTTTAGTAGTAGTAACAGCTGTGGATATGGAACCACAAAAAATGTATATGACTTTGACAACAATCTTCCTATTAATGGGAGTGAAGATGTTTAAATGTTGACATCCTTGGGATAGGGTAGAAAGAATACTTTCCACATATTCCCTGCTTGTTGTAGAAGGTGACTAAAAGGGTTGGGAGTGGGGGCCTGGAAATCCAAAAGAAGGAACAGAGAAGGGGGCCAAGTGTGGATTTTCCCTCCAAGGATCAGTGCCCTGTTCTTGATGCTACCTTGCTAACATAGGAAATGGTGAATATGTTTGGGGGGGAAAAAATGTTAAAACCAAGAGATGAAGAAATATGCCAGAGTGGGAGTGGGCCCATCTATTCATGCAGACAAGTGTTGTGCACACATTTTCTGGTTTACACTCTAAGCTAGATGAAAGTAGTTAAGGATTAAAGGAGGACATATTTTATGTCCTGCTATGGAACACTTGGGACATTATTCATGTGAACTCTCTTTGAGATTAAAATTTATGGGGTGTAAACTGTAAGGAAGGACTTATGTCTGAAGGCTGCATATTTCAAAATTTGTAGCATAGAATAAAAAGCAAAAACCAAGAATGATTTCACATTTCCTTTTCTACACTATTTCTCTTTTTTGAGTTACTGAATGAAGTTACAGTATGATATTTTGCCCCACTTGCATAAAATGTATTTAGAGGTATGTTATGAAATTATAGTATAGTATTTAACCTCCCTAGTATGCT
The DNA here is from genome assembly GCA_032361705.1 of Panulirus versicolor. Classification (NCBI taxonomy): domain Eukaryota; kingdom Metazoa; phylum Arthropoda; class Malacostraca; order Decapoda; family Palinuridae; genus Panulirus; species Panulirus versicolor. Next base: position 3,436 of record JAUUDZ010056817.1, on the reverse strand, counting down.
ATGGAATATATAGAGGTATAAGATGAATTGATTTTTGTATGAGCAGTTTCACTCAAAAATTTTAATTTCCAGTTAGCAGCAGCCTTAAGAAGTGATGACCCAGAAGATTATGTGTCTCATCTTCCAATTCACCAAGATGGTTCGTGTAATGGTTTACAGCACTATGCTGCCCTGGGTCGTGATAAGATTGGTGCTATGTCTGTCAATTTAGCACCTAGCAGGGTACCACAAGTAAGTGCTTGTTATATTGTTTATGTAATGTGAAAACTTTCAAGTTTATAACAAAGATATCCCCTACTCTGAAAAAACTTCAGTATACTCTGTTGCTAGTTGTGATTGATTCATAAAAATAGTGGAAACCATACTTATCGAAGGTTTTTTTTTATATATTTATTTGTCTTTATTTTTACATAAAGCATATAGTTAGCAAATGTGTACAAGTAGAAAGAGAGAGAGTGAATAATTCCAAGTGAAGATTGGTCTATGGTGGAGGTTGTGATGTCACCATGGTTGTTCAGTTTGTTTATGGTTGGGCTTATAAGGGAGATAGATGCAGGAGTATGCAGTCTGTAGGGGATGAGAAGGCCTGGGAACTGAGTAAGTTGTTTGCTGATGGTACAGCACTGATGGCAGATGCGAGTGAGAAACTGTTGTGGTAACTTCTTTCTGTGGTATTGAGTACAGGCATTTTTCACCCATTTTTCTTCGTAACATCTATAACCTTTCCACGATATATACACACCTGAGGAGCTTAGAATTATTTTGCTCTTTCAGCTGACGTGTTTGGGACAAGCTTTTGGGTACTTAGAAAAAAAAACTTTTGTCAGATTACTCTCACTACACCTTTCTCTGAGCAATGTCATTTCTCACTTGCTAAACTTGCTTCATGCCACATGTTGTCACAGCATATAATTTCCAGTAGATTCTCTGTCTTCCTTTCCTTTGAATTCAAGGCTTGGGATTAATATCCATGCAACAGTGTCTGAACTGCTGTACCTTCAAACATAACCCATCTGGGCCCCTTTTGGTACTGATCTTTCTCTCCAAACATCCTTTAGCATGTCCAAGACCTTAACCCTCTCTTCTACCCTATGCCTCATGTCAGCCACCGAGGTTCCTTATGTTGCCATTCCACAACCAGGTACAAAATGCACCCCACTTTCCCTAGACCTCCTCACATAAGCTCATATTCAAACATTATTACTTCTTCACTTATTGCACCTTACTGCACTTCATTACAGGGTATACAAAGTCTAATAACTCCTCCTGATTTTATATGGAAACTGTATCCCATCATATAATTGCCTTTTACATCTAAAGAAAGGGCCATATTAGAATAAAAGTTTAAGTAATTACTTGACTAATTAAGAACAGTGAAGCCCATATTTTAAAGAATTTCTTACTTTTTTGTTCTTGCCATTATATTCATTTATTTATTTTTCTTGTTTTTTCTAACTTAGAGAATTTTTTTTGTACAAGCTGATAAGAATATTGAGTAAATTCCAAATAACTCTGTGTACTTACTTCCTCAGGATGTTTACTCATTTGAGAAATTTTCTTTGTACAAACTGATGAAAATACTGAGTAAATTCCAAATAGCTCTATGTACTTGGCTTCCTCAGGATGTTTACTCAGCTGTGGTAGCATTAGTGGAAAATGAAAGAGTTAAAGATGCTGATTTGGGGCATGAGATTGCTCGAGCGCTGCAGGGGCATGTGAAGCGCAAAGTCATTAAGCAGACAGTCATGACCACTGTGTATGGAGTGACACGATATGGAGCTCGTCTTCAGATTGAGAAACAACTGAAGGGTAAGTAAAATTCCATGAACTGTATATTGCTCCTGGTATTGAAAACAAGAATATCCTTGCAAAGTTTCTTTGTATGTCAGGCATATTGCTAGACCACTTACTCATCAGTAGAACACTTTTCTCACTTGGAATTCATGTAGTTTCTATACCTTTCTCAATTTTCCCCTTGCCTGCTTCTACTTACATAAGAATTATGAAGCTATCTTACATCCATTATAGGTACGTACCCCTCCACTCAAGCCATGCAGTTATATGTGTTGATCACTGTTTCCACAATCTTTATCTCTTTCTCTTCAGAGTTTTTTCATCCTTCACTTATCCTTTACCTTTATCCAATAATCCTACAGAAGTTACAGAGTATATAACACTTTCCATAATGTTTCACTCTATCTGCAAATTCCATATTTTATCCTGTTAGTATTATCCTTTGAGCTTTACCAGTTCACATAACCTTCAGCACTCTTTCTTTTTCTTATTTTGTATTAATTACTGACATTACTGACTGCTAAAATGTAAAACATATATTGAATTCAGTCTGATGATCATAATAGGCTGTTCATCCCGAAACGGGGTTAAATTCGTCTGATATCTTAACATTATAAAATGATAACCTTAACATTGCCTTGCAACATATCAACTCGACTCAACTCAGAGGTAAAATCTAGCAGTAAAATGATAACCTTAACATTGCCTTGCAACATATCAACTCAACTCAACTCAGAGGTAAAATCTAACAGTCATAAATCAGTGTGTTTGTTGATTGTAAATCTGTTTATTTGTCTGTCAGTAATTTCATGTTTCTTCCCATTTACATGAGGGGTAGAAAGGTTAACAAGTCTTGCTCAGGGAGTTTGGTGTCCCTGCTGATTTGCTAGCTAAGGGGAATTGGGTTCAACATCCCAGTTCTTCAGAGTGATCCCCAAAAAGTGGATGGTGGCAGCATTCCTGTAAAATTTTTAGCAAGACATGTAAGTTTCTGTTGGTGAAGGGATAATGAGAGATGGGACCAAAGGATCAGTGTAAGAGGATGTAAGGTACAGGAACTGTCAGAGAGGAAAATTGAAATATGTTTGGTTTAGGAAATTTAAGATGTAGAAGTAGTGAGGCTTTGGAGTGAATAGATGGTTTATAAAGATGTTTGATTTCAGTTAACATAAGACTATTAGTTGCAAAATTCATGTGTCATATGTTTATAATGACAATAATGGTTGTAGGTGCAGTCTTTAA
>JAUUDZ010056806.1:0-10358 GCA_032361705.1 Panulirus versicolor | reverse complement strand
AACCAAGAGTGCCGGGAAATCGGTGGTGTACCTGTAATATAATTAATACCTCAAAACTTTCCAAACATAGCATACTCATCTTTAAATGTCAATGCTCTGTTTTGATATTTAATGCACAGGACAGTACTACATAACCTTGACCTTGACTTAAGAGCTCAGAATTAATCACTGATCAAGGTATATCAAAACATATTTGTATACCAAGTACAGTACCTTTATTTCATCTTGAGTTATTCTGTGAGCATGAAAAAATGATAAAACAAACAAACAGCCATTATCAACCACCATAATCATATACTGGTATGGTTAGAAATTGCTAAGAAACATTTGCTTTCAATGCTCAGCTTGGAGAGCAAAATTGTAAGAACCTACACATTACTTAGTTAAGAGTTCTGGGTGGAGTTACTTACCTTTACTCTGTGTTCTGCTTGGAATGCCATGTTCATTAGTGCCCAAACGGCATTTAATCTGAGTCCTGGATGAGGCCGTCTTGTAAGTCCACAAAGGAATTCTACAGCACCCTGGTCAAGAATGTGCTCCTTTGAGGGTGAAAACTCAAGAAGAAGGTTGCAGAGGGTAGAGGAGGCCACTGTCACAAGCTCTTCATTGTTGGACGTTTTGAGCACTGTCATAAGAGGTCTCCACACCATGTGATCCTGATGATATTATAAACTATTTGGTATGATGAAGAAACTTACTTTATACTGAGCATTCACACACTTGTACAATTATGTATTTTGTTAATTTTTTCAGCATTTCCGAGTGTTATCATTTCTGCCAAATCTCATACCCCTTTAAGTGCAACAGTCTAAAGTTCCTGCTCTAAACTTCAATCCCCATGGCTGCTCCTGTTGGAAACTCCCTGCATCCAATTGAAAATGTCAACTCTCATCTCTCGTGAATAACAATTGTTTTTAAATTTTGTTGTGGCATCTAGACTTCAGTACAATCTGCTATCTGTTGTTACCAGTGTTAAGCATAAACATAAACAAATGTAGCAAAAGTTACTACCATGCTATGCTCTCCAGAAACCACCAGATGTCAACTAAAATTAATTGTATTTTTACCATAAACCAGGTAAGATATGTATATTACATCATATCTGTGAATGTGTACAGTATGCATTATCATTTCTATATATGAAAAAAATGCATACATATGATATCACTGCCTCACTCCCATCCTTTAATGTGCTTAGCTCTTGACATCAATTCAACACCTAGTTTGATTCAGTCAAATTTTTTTTTCTTTTTTGCCCTTACTTCCAAAACAGCTTCTCACTCTGTAAACTTTTCACATAACTCTACTGATTTCTTCTTTTCCTTAACATCCTCTCCCCATTGGTCTCATACTCCTATTTCATCCTGTCTCTATCTTCCCATGGCAAATTCTTCTGAAAATCTCTTATACAACTCCCTAATAGTTTTAACATCTTTCACTGTCTCATGTGCTGCCTTCGTTATTCTTCCCCTAAAGAGGCATCACATAACCTCTCAATCAACCTCATTCCTACCTCCACTCTGCAATTTTTTTTCTCTATCTTTATCTTTTTCTGATACTCCAGCCTCATTTCCTGCTCTTTCAAACTCTCAAATGCTATTGTTATCTTATTCTTTACCTTTCAGGAGTGATATCTTTGTTATTATCATCAGAAGATCCAAAGTCAATACCATTCTCCTTACCATCTTCATATCCAACACTTTCTTTCACTTATTACACGTCTATCAGTGACTTTTGCTTATTCCCTCTCCCATTTGTTTTTCAAGTAGATCTGTTAATTAACTTACTGAATGTCCAAAACAGGTATGTGTCAGGAAAGTACCTTCCTTAGCACATGAGCTACCATTAACTCTACTTGTATCAGTATTTCATACTCCCTATTATTCTCATAAAATACCTTTAACTTTCTCATCCCTCACTTTTGCATTCATGTTCAGTGCATAATATTTTTTCCAAACCATCTCAGAATTCTTTACACATTCACCTTAATGTTCATGAATTTCTTATTCACAGCTCATCCTATTTCTGCTTCTCTACTTCACCCTTGAACTCAAGGAGTCATCATACGAAGAATTACAAAAAAAAAAGGCTCCATGAATCATCACACCAACATTTGTATTTTCAAACTTTGTTTAAACTCCACAAATATTCTAAAATGTTTGTGGCTGTTAAGTGTCATCTTGATCATTTTAGGTGCTTTCTTCAGGTACTACCTCTCTCTGGATGTAAAGTGAAATACATCTGCAAATGTATGCAAGTATGTTTTTTATATAAGTTTTCCAATTTCTGTGTCAGCAAGGTAATGCTAGGACCAAACAAAGATATGATCTCATCCATTCATATCGACACTCTAACTCTCGTGTATAATAAACTGAAACCACAGCCTTCTATCCACAAAACAGGTCTGCAGACCTTTCCATGGTTTCTTCCTACAGCAGTAAGTAGTAACTGGTAGGCAGCCAACGACCAGGGAGGTATATTACCAGTACTACCTGCCTGTGTATTGGGAGGGTAAGTGACATCTGCTTAATGAGCCAGCGCTTCATTGGTTGTCAAGCTGCACTCCTATAACCCAGGTAGCTGTCTTTTCTTTCTGCCTCACTAACACATGGACTACAGCAGTGAGCACTATGTGTTAGCCTTGCCTTTCAACAAAATGGTAGGAGCATGAGATAGCAGCAGGTAGAAATATTCAGACAGGAGCATAAGGTAGAAATATTAAGTAGAAATAGTTGGAAGGAGCATTAGATACTAGTCAGTAGGAACATCAAGTAGGAGCCTCAGCAAACACTGCGCTAGTTTTGCCCTCTGCCAGTGGCCTGTTTAAATTGAGGCACTGAAGGCTAAGAAGCAGCACTGGAGTTCACTAGTTATGGTGACCCTAATGCTGTGGCCACCCCTCTGAGGGAGTTCCAATTGGAACTGGCATCAAGAGATACAGATCCAAAACAGTTTCATATGCCCTGGTTCTGCCCATTGGAAGCATGTCATCCATGTATGTCGCATCATTCCAATTCACTTTTTTTAATCCCTTGAACCCTCCTACATATTCCAAGCCCTGAGCCTTCAGAGCATCTTTCACTTCATCTTTCTAACCCCTCCTTATTCTATCCCTTTTCCTCTCTCCTTCCACTTCTGACATGTACACCCTCTTAGTCATCCTATCCTCACTCAACCTCTCCCTCTCTCCACACTATTTCAGCACACCCTCTTCAGCTCTCTCACATATACTCCTCTTACAACCACACCTCTCTCTTACAATATCATTCTTATTTAATCAACCCTCCATATGACATCTTTCTTCCTAAGGACCATGATATCATCCACACAGCATCAACAGGACTACTATACCATTAACCATGCCCATCTCTGCCCTAAAGATGGTAAAATCTCTTTCCACACATTACTCGATGCACCCAGGATCTTTACCCCCTCAACCACCCTATGACTCAATTCAGGTCCCATGGTTCCATTTGCTGCACTCCATAGTCAACATAAGATATTTCAGGTGTTGCTGTCATAACACCCAGCACTAAATGGGTTAGGAAGAAATATAAACATTATGGAGTTACAAATTACACATTCATAACCTCAGACTCTAGTAAAAGCGTTCGAGAAAATACATATGAATAAACTCCAAAATCCAACAATTCCACACTGAGCTCATTGTCCCAAGATGAGGTGTCATGGCAAACAAGGTATTATTCAACAAGAACAGCACAGGTTAAGAATTCCTGGCATTAAAAATGTCTCTCCCATGTTACAGCTTCAAGATCCCAAAAACCAATTAATCTGGAAAACACACTCCAAAACATCTTCACAGAGGTGAGGTCAATTTGTTTCCAACACTTCCAATTCAAAATCAGAGATTTATTGCTATTGATCCTTGTCAAACATCAGAGAGACAGAGAAAGGTACCAGGGCATCTTGACGGTGAAGGGAAGCACCTGGGGGTGACCCCAAAGAAAGGATCCAAATGAACTTAACTCTATATGAACATATCTGTAATACATAAACCAAACTTGATAGAGTGTTTGTCCATTCAATGCGAACTCCTTTACAATAAGAAGCTTGGAAAGATAGTCTTGTACAGTGCTGAGAGAGAACTTTCTGTTAGTTCTAATAAGGGAAGGAATCTGCAAGAGACTTGTTTATGAAGTGAAGGGCAGCTACCATGTTGTCCACAGGGAGCAGAATCCCAACCCCTGGATATAGGAAATTCAAGGAGATGTAAATCTATGGAGCCAACCATTCATTTAACCCTTATACAACAATACTGCCTTTATGATCTACCCCAAAAAGTGACAAAATTTTTTTTAAATGTTTTTCTTTCTGAATATGCCTTTAATACAACTTATGAAGAAAAAAAAACAGTGTACTTTACATTGATGTGGGAGGAGTGCTGAGAGGACAAAGTGGGCCCTATGCTGACAGATTGGATGTTCCTTATCTACTTAAGAGCAAGAAAGTAATGTTCTTTTTGCAAGTGTTATTGTATTCAACAGAATATCCCTAATTACACATCATAATTCATGATTTCACATTGCACATATGTATTCTTTATCTTTTACATTTTCTACTTATCTTTTAAGTATACTGTCCTGAAAATGTTTATATGCTACTTACACCCAGAAATTGTTTCTTTTATTCTAGAACTCTCAACAGCAATGTGCAGTGAAATCCAGCTTCCAATCCCAGATGATATATATACATTCTCTTTGACTTCTGGTGGGTGTCTGAGATGCATGGTGCGTTTTCCAGTTGTCGTTGTATGCTACTAGTGACATCTACGGATTTTAAAGGAGGTGGAAAGCCTTAATACATCAAGTGATGACAAGAGCAGGGTTATAAAGTTCATCACAAGGGGATGGGAGTAGATTAAGGTTTAAGCTGATATGTAAGAATTGTTCCTCTTCCCAAAAAACACATACTTGCATGATCTTCTGAAGAACGGAAGCCCCATCTGCATCACAAGTCTTCTATCTAAACCATTGAGGAAGCCAAAGGAGCTCTCCATAGTACAGTATAGGACTTTGTAGGTTCCTTCAATGTGTCTACCAAACTTGGGAGTCAAAACGTTCTTTGGGTAAAGCTTTCTAAAGATCGCTGTTCTTGATGTAAAAGCTCTGTTTACCTAGAAGGTCATCTTTTAGCTCATAACACAGCCATGTTATTGTATTTAGCTGCAATTTTTTCTTTTCATATTTTCAACAGATCCAGAACACCACAGCATGAGACTAGACTGTCTAGCCAAACTGAATAGTCCAAAGCTTTTTCCTTCCCAAGACACAAAGAACTTCTCCGAGTATGCCAATATATTCTAAAACAAGCATAATTCTGACTAGGAATTAAGCAGGACTTTTCCTGGTTATGAATAAAACCTGCTTCTCTTAGGCCACTCCAAATCCATAATCCTAGGCAGGAACATTCTTTAATTGAATTTGCAATTTTAAGAAAAGCTTTTTTTCTTGAATTGCCACATTTGGTTTCCTATCTTCAAAGCCAAAAGTATTCTCAATCTAGATTAAACTGAAATGTGCCAGTGTCCACTAGATCTGAAGAGAGACTGTCCAGCTGTTTAGCCACTATAATTGCAGGACTCTCTGTAGGCCTTAAAGAGGGTGTTAATAAAAATCCAGTCCTCCTGTAGGCTCTTCTTACATTTTTGTTTATTTTTTGCACAAATTTCAATAAACACTAAGTAGAGGGATTTCCCAAATCTCTTTTTCAAAAGGGCAGTTGAAAAATAAATCTCTAACCCAGTTCTGTTCACAACATTATAGATACACCCAAAGATGAACTTTCAAAAGTCTCTGAAGGTCAAGAGCTAACATCAACTTGAAAGGAGCTATTTTGATAAATCTACCAGATGTTCTAGCTTTTTACCTCAAAAGTAGTGTTTACAGTGGTACATCTGCATCGATTAGGAATAATGTAAAAGCAAAAGCTGATGTTCCAAGCTAGAGAGTTGGGATAATGGCAAACACCTCCAGTACTGATCTGCTGACTCTTCATTACACCTTTCTTAGAAGTAGCACAATTCACAATCACTGTTCATGCAAGGTAAATGGTTAAGATGATCTGATTCTATAAATATTATGAATAGCCTTATCCTGACAAAAAGAAATGCACAGAAGAGATGGGAATGAAGAAATTCTAAATGATCTCCCTTAAAGAGAGAGGACAGCCTATCATCCATGCACTACATGCTATGTGCATCACAGAACAATTAGCTATGGTAAAAAGAAATCAGATAAAAAAAAGACATCCACACTGTCTAAGGATTTGAACATTTTTCATGAGGTGAGAAGTGTGACTCAAGTGTCAGCTAGCAAGACGATGACATAATTGCTTAGTGGAGGTTCCAATTCACAAAAATGTGAACGAGACAATAACATAATCACTGAGTGGAGGCTCCAATTCACAGAAAAGTGGACAAGGACAAAGCCATAGGCCACAAATACAGATTAGATGGTTGGCAAAGGGTGAGAGGTATTTACCTTAATGGAAGAAAAGGGGTTAAAAGTTTCTAGTCCCCAGAGGTCTCTGAGATTCTACTTAAACACAGAAGACAAGCTTATCCTAGAGAAAAAAATCTAACATTTCTAATATAAACATTTTTAATTACAATACTTTGGATATGAAATGTTTAATCTATCACTAAAACTACTGCATTAAAAATCCCTACAGAGTATTATATCTTTTATAAGATTCAGAGCCTAAAAATTACATTCTATACTCATTTTTTCACAGCCTTCACATAATATGATCCTAAAAAATATAATCCGTTATAAAAAAATTTTGATGACAAACACCATCTACTTCAAAAGCAATAAAAGTCAACATGGTTTTCTCATATAGATTCATCTTTCTCTGTTTTTCCTTCTTCTCAGCAGTTTAAACACATATGTGACTGGGTTGGCATACCTCAACTCCCATCCATATTTTCAACATTGAAAAAAATCTGCCAATATTTTTTAATTATATGAATCTGTCAAAAACCAAATGCATATTAAACATCAAGTTTTATATTTCCATGCAGTCTACAGAATAATTATTAAAAGAATTATATATCTATTTTTTCTCTCCATAATATTACCTGAAATGTTGTCCTGAGAGTGTGTACTGATCTTGAGAGAGAATGGAGACACCTCACTGCTGCTAACTGAACTGGTGGAGATGCCGCTGACAATGAGGTGACAATTGTGTTCATGAGGCCATCAGTTTTAATGACTCTTTGCCTAATATCTTCATCATTAGCTCCAAGAGAAGCATATACCTTAAGAGCAGCTTCTAGCATTAATTCTGGCCATGTGCTTGGATTATCATACTGTCGAGTTGACTGAAAAAAAAATCTCAACCTTAAAAGAAGTTTGTCAAACATAAGCTATATCATATTCATCACAAGTTTACAATCAACAAATTTTTATCATAACTAATCATCTATCTAAAACTGATTTAAACATATAACTACTGTTTCCTCACATCACCAAAGCATCTGCTCTTTTCCTGTTGAATGTTAACATTGTAAATCTGCAGATCAATAAGACAAGGGTCTATTCATCATGGAGGGATTTTTATAATTCAAACTCATATCTGTTCACTGCTTCGTTGATGTACATCATACACAGATAATTTTACAACAATCCAAATTCTAACCCTCAATTTAACAGCAGGGAAAAAAAAAGATCCTTAATGAAACGATAGGTTAGTGAGCAAAAATAAGAAAAATATTCAGAAAGTTATAAAAATACCTTTGTATTAGTCTGGTCCACTACTATGTGAAGGGTAGACTGGGGTGTGGTTGACACATCTGACAGTTTCTGATACAAGCAATCATGATGTCATTTCTTTCTTTCTTAAATTTGTCTCCACACTGTATCTCTAATTCACACACAGGGACAACATCGATGGTGATATACATGAATGCATCCAAAAACATATATGAGAAGAGTTTGAAGCTGGCACATACATGGAGGTTACTGAAAGTTTTGCTACCAACAATATTATATGGTTGCAAGGCATGGGCTTAATATAAGATGGGGTTGTATGGAGGAGGATGGATGTGTTGAAAATGAAATGTCTGAGAACAATATTTGGTGTGAGAGAGTTTGATCGAGTAAGTAATGAAAGGGTAAGAGATATTTTGGTATTAAAAGAGTATGGCTGAGATAGCAGAAGAGGGTGTATGGAAATGGTTTGGACATATGAAGAGAACGAGTGAGGTAAGGTTGACAAAAAGGATATATGTGTCAGAGGTGAGGGGAACAAGGAGAAGCGGGAGACCAAATTGGAGGTGGATGGATGGAGTGAAAAAGATTTTGAGTAATTGGGGCCTGAACATACAGGAAGGTGAGAGATACACAAGGAATAGAGTGAATTGGAACTATGTGGTATACCAGGGTTGACACACTGTTAATGGACTCAACCAGGGCATGTGAAACGGCTGAGGTAAACCATGGAAAGGTCTGTGGGGCCTGGATTTGGATAGGAAGCTGTGGTTTTGGTGCATTACACATGACAGCAAGAGAGTGTGCTTGCCTTAATCCATTCCTAGCGGCACCCCACCCCACAGGAAACAGCATTGCCACCCCCTGCTTCAGCGAGGTAGCACCATGAAAACAGAAAAAAAAGGCTACACTCATTCATACTCAGTCTCTAGCTGTCATGTGTAATGCAACAAAACCACAGCTCTCTATGCACATCATCCAGGCCCCACAGACCTTTCCATGGTTTACCCCAGGTGTTTCACACCCCATACTATCTTGAAACATTTCATTTCCAATACATCCATCCTCTTCCATCCATTCTCATCAATAGCCAATAACTACTAAACCTTCAGACAACCCTCTCAGTTAGTGACCTCTCTTTCCACACATTCCTAAATGCTCCCAAAACTTTTGCCCCTCACCCATCCCATGTCTCACCTCTGCTTTCATGGTTCCATTCACTGCCACATCCATTACCAAATACCTAAAACGCTTCACTTCCTTATCACTGGGTACTACGAACCAATCCACAGCTCATCACAAAATTATCATACCCTGATAGGATACATCTAGTCAGTTTCCAAAGATAGATACTTTTGAAGTATTCTGAGGTGGGGTACATGTTATCAGCTAGCCAAGCCCATCACTGGTAAGGTCACTTATCTGTAATGAAGCTGGCATCCCTCCTTGTCTCACAAAAAGAAGGGAGTATAGCACGGAGGGTGGGCATTTCCAGAGATTGTACCTTAGCCAGTGGATTACAAGTTAGTAATGTTACCAGATAGTCAGAGAGCTATTCAGGTAACCAAAGCAATGATGTTTTAATGCACTCTTAGTCAGATAAGCTGACAGTTACAAAAAAATGACTAGCCAGAACCAAAAAGCTTGAACACCAAGATACATAATCTTTGGATTCAAATGAGTAAAATGTAGGTCAAGACTTTGATGAAACTGAAAAGTCTTCCATAACAGTAGACCTAAACCCCTTGAATTGCAGTACCTGCATTAACCCTCAACAACCCACAAAAAGAGGACCCTATGTCTCCTAATCATTACAAGAACGGACAAGATACAAGACCTGATCTGCTGTGTTGAATGAAAAATCGAGTTACGAGATGCTTGCTATTCAAACAGCTTACATATCAAGACGATAGTTCATCATAAAACATCACTTTCTGACAAAGAGCTGATAAATGAAACAACACATCCATGAGTAATACTCTAAAAAAGAGAGCACTCTCTAACTATACAGCAGAAAATGAAAGGTTAAATCAGATATCAAGAGATCAAACCTCAAAAATCTGTAAAGCTATGCAGTATGCAGTAAAAAGTACATAGACATGACAGAAGTTTCGGCTGATGGTATGTAATGAGTATATCAACGTGAGCAAGTAATGTGGTAAGTCTGGTCACGTCGTACTGAAAATTTTACATGCAACAAAGACTATATAATTACTCTCTGAAGGATAAAGTATAAGCCTTTTCAAACAGAAAGTAATATCAACCCTAAATACACCAATACCCATGATATCACAAACCATATTGTAATAATTCTACCATTCCAAAAAAAGGAACTATAGTGCTGATGTTCTGATGAAAACATTATGAAAGATACTACTTCCCAGCAACTTACAATGGGTGATACAGAGATTCCCTGAGGAACACTGGTTCCAGCAGATGAAGTGTCTTTAAGGTAATCATTCATTGTGTGAATTAGATGATCAGTCATGGCTGCTGTTCTCTGAAGCTCTGTGCTCACTTCTGTTAGGTATGCCAGTGTGTTAGCTGCTTCCACACGTTCCCAAACTTCTCGATCGCGTCGACACATTCGAACCTGTTATGAGGTCTGTCATCAATACACAGTTGAAT
>JAUUDZ010056795.1:0-10358 GCA_032361705.1 Panulirus versicolor | reverse complement strand
ATACAAAACGTGTTTCGTGCAGACAATCCACCTCATCAGGTGTATCCAATGCATAAAGTTTCATACCCCAACACCAGCACCACACATGCCTCTACACCGAGTGACCACCACGCAGGAAAGGCCGCTATCCCGGCTGTTAAAGGGATGTGCTCTTACGTACATGGCTCCTGTTATCTGTAGTGGTGTAGGGTCGTGGTAATGCTTAAGTGTAACACGTTTTCAGTAGGATGGTGAGGAGTGAGATTCATGTTATGTTGCTGTTCCATACGTCGTTTACAACCTTAAGTCGACCAGGTGTACTTGTAGAGCACATTGGTGGTTGACTGTAGTGAGTTATTGTTCTGTGTGGAGTTGATTCTCGCTCTGTAGCCACTAGTCTACTTGTTCATGAAGTTAATTGATGATGAAACGATCATATGTTGCAGGTAATGTTCTTATCCATTGCCTTTATTTTCTTTTAATAATCTACAAAGAAGATAAGAAATAGAATGAAACGAACACCTTCGAGTGGGTCACACACACACACACACACACGTCTCTGCCTGCGTCGTAGCTGTGTGCTAAGCCAATAAGAAAGCGTGTGTCGACCAGCTCCTACCCAATCAGCGCCTCGGGCCACTAGTTTTGAACACCCTCTTGGCGGCTATGTTTGCTGTCACCTGGTCGATGTATTTATCGTAATTTTGCCTAGTATTGTGCGTGCCGGAGGACCACAGTGTCTGGAAGAAGGTGTACAAGTGGTAGTGTTGGTAATGTGGGTAAACATCTGAGGAAGAACAGCAGTTTGAATGTGATAAAGACCTTTTCCATTCGTTTTTAGCACAATAACCGTCTTGATTACTGCTCTGTGGTCAATTTATATACCGTATTTTTGCCTACCTTAATGAGCGCAAGAGACTCGTATTGTCCGGGAAAAGGCCTGCTGGTGTTGTTGTTGGTAATGTGTGCAAACATCCTAGGAAAACAACAGTTTGGATGCGAAAAGTGAAGATTATAAAGCATTCAGACTGACGTAATGTTACGCTAATCCGATTTGATGATGCCTCGGTGAGTATTTCGTGTTAATTTCTTTTCACAAAGAATTATTGTCATTATTTATATATTGTGTGGAAATATTTATCATGTGTGCACCATTATCGTGTGTGTTAATTTCTCTTTCAAGCAAAAGTGGGACAATTATCACAGCTGGTTATTACTGATCACCGATTTCTAGGTAGTATTTGCCTCTTCTGACACCATAGGTAACTTTCTCAAATACAAAGGATCAGACCCCACTGCCAACACGTTCATCTGTCGTGTACATGTAACCATATAGGACTTGTGAGGTAGTTTATGATGGAAAAAAGCTTGCCCAGTATCGTTGAACATGTGGGCAGATCCCATAGATCGGAGACGAGGTTGAATAGACTCGTAAACCTTCCAGTTAGACAGTATTTTGAGAAATTTGACCCAACTGTACAACTAGGTGTCCAAACCATTTCAGTACACCCTCTCCATTTCTCACACACACTCTTCTTATTACCACACGTCTTTCTTACCCTTTTATTACTTGATCAAAGCACTTCACACCTACATATTGTTGTCCTCAGACACTTCATTGCCAACGCATCCAACCTCCTCCTCCTCGTATTTTCATCTGTAGCTCATGCCTCGCATCCGTACAACACCGTTGGGACAACCTTCAAACATTTTCTCCCTCTCAGATAATGTCCCATCTTTGCACACATTCCTCAGTGTTCCCAGACTCCCACAACCTTCTCCCCTTCACCCACCATGACTCACTTCCGCTTCCATGGTTCCATTCGCTGCCATGTCCACTCCCAGGCATCTAAACCACTTCACTTCCAGTACATTTTCTCAACTCAAACTCACACCCCAGACTAAAGAATAAGTTTGTTGAATATACCTGGTATGTTGTATGGGAGAGTGTTGACTGAGAGGGTGAAGGCATGTACAGAGCATCAGGCTAGGGAGGAGCAGTGTGGTTTCAGAAGTGGTAGAGGATGTGTGGATCAGGTGTTTGCTTTAAAGAATGTGTGTGTGTGTGTGTGAGAAATACTTAGAAAAACAGAGGAATTTGTAAGTGGAATTCATGGATTTGGGGAAGGCATTTGATAGGCTGGAAAGAGACGCCTAGTGGAAAATCTTACAAATGTATGGTGTGGGAGGAAAGCTGCTAAAAACAGAGAAATGTTGACTAAGAGAGTAAGGTGTGTGTGCGAGTAGGTAGAAAGGAGAGAGTGGTTTCAGGTGAAGGTGGATGTGCGGCAGGGGTGTGCGATGTCACCATGGCTGTTGAATTTGTATATATATAAAACCCTCTTATCTCCTGTGTATTGCACAGGACCGCTTCGTTGTTGGGAAGCGCCAGTAACTTTACCGCTGTTTTGGTAAAGAAAAAAATTATATCTTGGCCTTCGTTTTATGTCTGTCAGGAACATGTATGATATACCTAAACCAAATTAAACCACGATGTTACCGGTCGTTCATAAAACCCGGGATTTAGCCGTGGTTATCAGCATCCTTTTCGTGTGTCACCCGCCTAATGATTAAACTTTAGCGGTCGTTGCGCGAGTCTGCATGAGGCTAGCGGAACTTGCTCGGCTTAGGGGAAGAAGTAGCGAGCCATTAAGATATGCGAGAATGGCAGCGTTGTGAGGTAAGGCCCTTCATACTTTTAGAGGCGCTCTGCCACTTTTCTCTCATTCTCCTACTGTTCCTCTTTTTCACCCTTCTCTTCTTGATCATGTCCTGCTCCTCTTACTCTTCGTCTTCCTCTTCGTCATCCTTTTCTGCTTCTACAACCTACTATATCTTCATTAAAGCCGCTGGGTAAAGGTGTTCAGTCTTCGGAAACCCCGCTACCTGTGCTGTCTTCGTTTTCTATCGCTTTACATGAAATAGGATCGTCTGCAGCGTGCCGACATCCAGCTGGAAGGATACCCTAATCAGAGGGCTTCTCACTCTACCCTTAACACTCGTCTCGTCCCACGAGCTCTTTCACATCGGCGTAGCCCCTTTCCCTGCCGCCCTCAGTGTACCCTTCTTAGTGAGGCTTTCCCTGCCACCTTCAGTGAACTCTGCAGCGAAGTGGATGATCAGTGAGGCCGAAGTGCTATATAAGTTGTAGTCGTTGTGCTGGACAGCACGACAGATACAGTCAGCTCAAACCACATCATTTCAAGAGGTTTCGTCTCTATCAATTGCCCTGGGAAACAAGATCTCAGCTTCACAGGTTTGCTGGGAGTAGTCAGCGGTCGGACGATGTGTCAGCAAATGATCAGATGATCACATGGTGTGAGACAACATGTGCGTCTCCACTTGGCCAAGTGTGCAGCTGGAGAGACCTTCACATATTGAGGCGGCTCTGCAGATTTTAGGGAACAGCAAAGAGCACTCTATATATATATGGGATCCTGGAGTCATTGTACCTTTTCTTTTTCCAGTTAGTTCGGAGACGGTGGAACCTCACACTTAAAATCACGAAAAAATTAGGAATGTTATCAACCAATAATTCAAATCTTAATGCATGATGATGCATTTGCAGGGTACCTTTGGTCTTTCAAAACCCCATGAAGATGTTCATAGCCCTGTCGTTTCACAAACCTGAATTATAGAAATGAATGAAAAATAAACGATCATTGCAAAATATGTAACTGACTCATTAATGAAGACAGATCAGCAGAGCAAATGACGTAAAAACACATCCATAAATATACTTGCGGTCCAAAGATACCTCTTTTAGAAGGATGATGTTAAAGACGAGAAAGAAGCCAGCTTTCTATCTCAGCGCCTCAATATGGTTAGCAAACCAGGATATGCGAATTAATTCATGTCTTCCCCTCTAAGGAAATGATGGACCTTTGCAACTATGTGTTTCACTCTAAACATTCTTTATCATTCATCATCCATTCCTAATAATGAGAATGAATAAATGAATCATTGTGTTAAGGGACGAAAATGTTGAAGACATTAATCAAAACAATAAAGATCTGCCTTCATCAATTGACCAGGCCCTACAAAGATGAGGTGCCCTCCTTCAGTAGCGGATAACATACAACCTCCGATATCTTTCTAGAGAACAATATCGCCTGAAAACACAAAGTTCTGTGTATCTGTAAACATTGTTTTCTGAAACGTGTATTACTCTCCACATATAATATTTTCCGTGTACACGATATTTTCTTTTTTATAGTGTACCGTAATTTCCTGGAGCACGATATTTTCTTTTTGAGGTACATGTTCCGGGTAAAAGCTATTTTGTAATGGAAAAATATATGTGTTTATAATTTCCTTACTGATTTTCGCAAAATGCTACATTTTTTTCTGGCACATTTAATTCTATATGTGAAATATTTTTGATTGCAACGTTTGGGCAGCTCACTTGACGTTTCTCTGGCGCTCGGTACGTTTTGGGTGAATAGATTTTCTAATATATGATATTTCAGACAAATGACATCTTCATGATAAGATCTTTCTTTACGAAGTTTATTCATAGGATGCGCCATATCATCAGTGCAATGCGATGCTTTCTTAAAACAAGTCTTAGGTCGCTGGCCATAAAACCCAACAAACAAGAAGCATCCAGTGTCTCCGCCATGAAAGCCTCCTGTGTCATGCCCTGGGACGTCCAGCCTGAACGTAAGGAGGAATGCGCAGTTGTCGTTCGGGCTGTACGTCGTCTGCGTCACCTGCAGAAGGAGATCAGGTGGTGGTCGAAGCATAGATGATTGAGCAGTCACGAACCAAGACTTAGGTGTAGATCAAGAGTCCATAGGAGCAAGCGACTGCTTGGGGGGAAAATTTGGCAAGTGATCTTCCCCACCAGAGAGAGAGAGAGAGAGAGAGAGAGAGAGAGAGAGAGAGAGAGAGAGAGAGAGAGTACAACTCACCCACTAGCGACCTTTACAGGTCTATCCCCTGACAGACGACCAGTAAAGACCACAATTACTCCATGAGAAGCCATTTCATACTCGAGGTACAGACCACTCATCCCAACCATTCAGCAGAGTCCCTCGAGAACTTCCTCACAGCCTCACTTGTGGCTATTACCAGGCGCGGGAGGAGGGACCTCACATGCTGCTTCCACAAACAGTCTAGTGGAAAAGAGCCAAGACATTCACACGTTGTTGAAACAATTGTTTAACTACCCACAAACAACCATTTAACTACCCGCAAACAACGAATTCATTGGTTGAAAATTCTACTTCCAACGCCACAGGAACTAATATACAACCCATAAAAATCCTCTTGTTACCCTTAACTGTCTGACTACCCTCCAAACGACCCTATTAAAGACCAGACCAGGAGCTGCTAAAAGGCGCTTCTCCCATCAGTTCCCCGGCGGCTTAACCAGGAAAATCCTCTACCAGGGTTCGATTCAACCGGGCGAGAAGCAATTAGAGTTGCCAATACCGAAGTAGAACTTCCCCAAGAGCGACCACTGCAGACAGACGCCGCGAGGGGAAGCTACTTGGAGGATTGGATCCTGCTGGAGGTCTGTGCCGGCTGAGTAAGAGGCCGGTTATTTTAGATGCCCGTTTCATGCCATGCCGGTTGAATGAGCCGTCGGTTCAGTATGGTGAAGTGAGGGTCGGGGTTGTATGGTTAAGGTCCTGGATGAGTATGATGTCGATCCTCTCTGGAGTTGTATAGTAGATTCCGATCCTGAATGAGTAATGTACTGAGTCTCTCCGGTGACGTAAGGATGGGTAAGCGATCTCCTCAGGTACGTAAGGATGGGTAAAGATAACAGACCTCTTCAGTGGCGTAGGGTTGAGTAACATCATGGATGATTAAGGTGAGATAGCAGAAAATATAGACTCACACATATCTATTCATATATATACATGATTCATGGATACATTAGGTGTATGGCAAATGGTGAATATAGCGCCGGGAATTGAGTGCATGCTCAGGTCTCATATCTATTACCCTGGTTGATAAGTGATCACAGGTCGTACACAGAGCAGGTAAGAGTTCCTAATCACGTGAACACTTACGCCAATCTCCTTTGTCTGTGAGGTACATAGACAGACAGTCGTCATCCGACCACAGTCTAGTATGATCTGCATCCAAGATAATTCCAGTCTTATGCTAGGATGTATCTAGACGTAGGAACTACGTTTAGAATTCTAGCTATCGTCAGTTATGTCTTCGACGTCTAAGAACTACGACAGGAAAACTAGCGACTGCGTCTGAGGCATCAGATGTGACGTCCTTTGAAAGTTTAGTTGACAGACGATGAAAGAGACATTGCGAGTCTCAGGAGCCAAATGTTACAAATTCTGGACACACCAAATTCTTTGGAATCATGGAATTTATACGTGAGGTACTACAGCTAGTGTCTGGCATGTTATACACATACACACACACACACATACAGAATACGAGGGAAAATGCCCTGGAAACCATTATTGTTGGTTGGAATGCCATCGTCTACATGAGTTAGGAATAAGGATATATTGCTTTTGATTTTTGTCACTTGTTTATGATAAGAATTCACTTATCCTGCAGAACCATATCTGAACCACCTCAACTGAACACAACAGGCAGTCGAATATAAAAATAATATATATAACCAAAATCAACAAACTTTGTCAAATATAAACATATCACTCAAATACCTTCAAAAAGGTTGACACTCACACTCGACAGTTTGCGAGAAAGAGGATGTACATGATGGAGTGATCCACAAACACACCATTTATCTACCAGCTCCTCAGCGATAAAATAAATGTAAGAAGATACAGCTGAAAGTGACGCACCCACACTCCAGGCTCGTACAGAAATCGAAGACACAAATGAAGGTAAACAACGCGTCAGAGAGGCAGGCAAAGACAGAGCTCTCGTAGTCTGTGTCTGTTGCACAGCCTGGAACCGCTAGCTCTTGTGCCAACCCTAAGCCATCACTGGGGGAAAAGAAAAGAAAAATAGCCTCTTGGGAAGGGGGTAGAGGGATGATGGGGGGGGCCTGTTAGTATTGGGTTAAAGAAGGACACTTGTTTGATACATAGAGATACACGACTGTGATAGACAGTGATATGGCTGTAACACAGAAGGACACATGAGGGTGATATAGAGGGATACATGACTGTGATAGACATGTAACTGTAACTCAGAAGGACACATGAGGGTGATATAGACTGTGATAGACATATAACTGTAACACAGAAGGACACATGAGGGTAATACATGACTGTGGTAGACAATAACATGACTGGAATACAGGACATATGACTGTTTCATAGACATATGGGTAAGATACAGAGGAATACATACCTGTGACTTAGATGTGTCAGAGTGACACAGAGAGATTCGAGATATGTCAGTGTGACACAGGGAGACACGAGATATGTCAGTGTGACACAGAGAGACACGAGGTATGTCAGTGTGACACAGGGAGACACGAGATATGTCAGTGTGACACAGAGAGACACGAGATATGTCAGTGTGACACAGAGAGACACATAACTAATACTGAAGTACACATGACCGTAATACGAAGGGACACACGACTTTGATACATCCTTCAATGGCAGAGGAAGCTGGCCAACAGAGGAAAGAAAAAAAGGAATAGACAAGACGTGTCATCTTGCCGCTTCCTGGAGATACTGCTTATCTATTTGACCTTTCCCCAACCTACGGGTATCAAGTGTGATCCCATGCGATCTACAACCACCAACGCAATAACCTCGGAACCCCTCACAACTCACAACAAACTCACAGACCAAAACCAGCTTTCGTATGATTCCAATCTGATTTCACAGACTCTGGACTTCACTTCCTCACAACCTACAACCGTCACAAGTAAATCTCCACAAATTACAGACCTAAACCTGAAGACCTACAATTAAGAGTCACTGGATATACAAAACCTTCACTCTTCACTATCTTCAAGTATCAAGTACCGTTACCCAGTCCACCAAACTCGTCCACATCTCCTCCTCCCACTCCTCCCAGACTCCAATAATTACAAACAAGGATGAAAGAGACAGTGATAACAATTCCCCTTGAACATCAACAGTCCGGAAATACTTAGGAGATATATATATATATATATATATATATATCTTTTTCTTCCTTCTCCCGGTGTCACTTGCGTGTCTGGCTGTGAATGTCAGCAGGGTTAAGCATCTCAATGTTGACACTCATGACGTCATCACTTTTCCTAATCTGTGCTCTCACTGTGGCTTCATATCGTCTATCATTCCTCTTTTCTATCATACACCTTAAAATGAATATCTGATGTAAAATGAACTGAGGTAGAAGATTTGCTGTAGATAATGATGCTTATTTGGAAAACTAGTATTGAAGGACAAATTTCTAAAGCGAAAATTAGTTAAAAGAAAATCTTAAAGGCATCCTGAACAAGAGAAACGGACACACGAGCTACCTGCAGTACAGTTCCCTCTGGATGACTTTGGAATCCTCACACAAGACTGGCTGCTGCTGACGCCATATTTTCATTCTTCTCTTATCAATCGAGGTCCCCCAGATGGCTCTCGCCACACCATCTGGCGCCTGGCTCATATTGACATTAATCCAACCCCTACGGAACGTCGTAACGTAAACCATCACGGAGATGAAAACCGAAGATAATGAAGACTGTTGAACCCCATGGTGGTGGTGATTGGTGGTGGTGGTGACACTGTCTGTAGTGCTCCCCCCCAGGGAAGGGGGGTGGGGGAGAACCTTTGTTGATAGTGGTGGCGATGGTGGTGATGATAGAGACTGGTGGTGGATTGTTGTGGTAATACTACTACGGATGGTGGTGATTTAGCCATAATGGGGGAGATTGCTGGTGATACGAAACAAGGTTGTTGGAGAGGATAGGAGTTGCAGTGATAATAGTGATGAAGAATGGTGGTGATTGTTGTAGTGGTGGTGATGGTGGAGTATGGCAGTGGTATAATCGTTGGTGCAGGAAGAATGATATTAATGGTGGTGAAAGAAACATGTGATGATGATAATGTAGGTGGAAAGTGTAGTTGATAATGATGGTTGAGAGTGCAGGCAATTGTAGTGGTGATAGCAGTGGTAGCGGACCATGTACGTGGTGATAACAGTGGTAGCGGACCATGTATGTGGTAATAACAGTGGCAGCGCAACATGTACGTGGTGATAACAGTGGTAGCGGACCATGTACGTGGTGATAACAGTGGTAGCGGACCATATACGTGGTGATAACAGTGGTGGCGGACCATGTACGTGGTGATAACAGTGGTAGCGGACCATATACGTGGTGATAGCGACATGTGTTGGTTGTAAGAATAATGACACTGATGGTGAGTGCGACTGATAGTGATGATAATGAACACGAAAGATGATGATGAGATCACAGGTGGTGAGGTCATTTTCTTTATAAACTCAGCGATGGTGAAGATTATAATGAGAGAGTGATACTAAGGGATATTTGTAACTGTGGTAGAAAGCGTGGCAGTGAAAGTGAGGGAAGGTGATATCGTGATGACTATAGTGATGATGAAGAGGTGCTGAGAGTGATCATATAGGCTGCGTCAGAGCTGTTGGTAATGATGGTCTTGAAGAAGGCAATTTAAAACACTGGTAGATGTGGTAGATGTGGTAGTGGTGTTGATCCTAGGTGTGTTGGAGGGTGCCAAAGGCTATGGTGGTGGCAGTGCAATGAGCGGAGGAAGTGGGAGCAGCAGTGGTGGTGCTAGGTATGGTGGTGGTGGTGCTAGGTGTGGTGGTGGTGGTGCTAGGTTTGGTGCTAGGTGTGGTGGTGGTGGTGTGGTGGTGCTGCTACCAGGTGTGGTGGCAGTGCTGGCTCTACGGATAGGTGTGGTAGGGAAGATGTTTGATATGGCTTTTCAGTGAAAAAAAAAAAAAAAATAGTGAATATACAGCAAACAGAAATGAACTGAGTGGAAAAAAAGATGCATAATCAGGTAACTAGACGCACTCAGACGCACCAACAACATAAACTTAGCCAGGAAGCTACTACAGCCTACAAGATGTCCAGCCAACTTAAGACTCCCAACCACCAGCAAGAGGCCTCTGGCAACCGTCCGGCCAGCCGGGGTACTATATAAGGACTCGCGCGACCTCAGAATGGGTTGCAAAAAATGCCGATGAACATCTGTTGGAGTTACCATAGTGTTAATGGTCTGATGACGGCCAGGACAAGGTCGTATGGAAGGTAGTGGGAGAAGGTAGGGAGGGGTGGACCTTAGAGAAGGTCAGGGCATTAGGAAGGAGGGGCAAACAAGGTCAGGAAACCAAGACAGGAGAGAAGGAAAGGTCAGTCAAGGTCAACATATGATTAGGAGAGAGAGAGAGAGAGAGAGAGAGAGAGAGAGAGAGAGAGAGAGAGAGAGAGAGAGAGAGAGAGAGAG
>JAUUDZ010056784.1:0-10358 GCA_032361705.1 Panulirus versicolor | reverse complement strand
TATTGACCATGGCTGTGGTAAAACTTCTCGACTTATCTAATTAGCATATTAATTGAAATCCCGTCCAAAAGGCCACTCAAAGTCCAGGAATTCGGAAAATTTCAAGAGCCTTTTTTTTTTTCCCCTAATTCACCAACATTTTGGGAAATCTCCAACAAATAGAATGTTTAGAGACCTAAGTGGATAATGGTATTTTGTCTGTGTATTATTTCGAGACACAAAGATAGTATTGTCTGTTAGAACAGCGAGCGAGGAGTTTAATACATTTCTCAGATACTCGTGTTAAAAACAGGATATTTGATGTTCTTTCATCCTGTCTACCTGAACTTGAAGCTTCTGATGCATGCATATGCATGTATATACACACACACACACACTGCAAACAGAAGTTTGTACGAGTTTGTTTGACAGTAGAAAATCTACAGTAGATGGTTTCCCCGGGGGTGTAGAACTCGCTCCATATACAGTGCTAACAAGTTCCATGAAAGTAGATGTTTTACAGTAGAATATGTCCGAGAGACGAGAACCCACGACGGTAGAACTCCCTCCCCGTACAGGTGGTCATTACAAGAGGGGTAACTATGTATTTGAGGCTCACCATATGTGCGTGCCAGATGATGTCCATATCGTAACACGGCACCAGGAACTTGGCCGGGTGTTTGGCTTTCAGGTAGATGAACTTCTTGTACCGCTCCACGGCCTCCTTGAGGAAGGGCTTGGTCAGGCAGTGAGGTAAGGAGACCTGCGAGTAGAGAGGTGTTCAGGTTAACTTCTGAATATTCTATATTGTTCATGAATACACACACACACACACAAGCACATGAACATATACATACGTATGTACACGCACACATTCATACATACATTACATACACAGAGCCAACACCAAGTACCTCTGACCTCATTCTGACCAATCAGGTCATGACTGATGCACGGAAGAAGGGGGTTCGGCCTCGGCCTCCAGAGGGCGTCACCAGCAAGCCAGTCTGAGCCAGGAAGGGGCCGGGGGCTGCTCCAGGCGGGCTGGCTTCGTGGCTCATTACGCTCTATCCCCCTAGCTTTCCTTCCTTCCTTCCGTTCCTGTTCCACCGCTCCCCCCCCCCCCCTCACCCTTTTTGCATAGCGCAGGAAGGAGAGAGAGAGAGAGAGAGAGAGAGAGAGAGAAACACGAGTATATTTTTTTTTCTCCTTGTATACTGCTTACCCAATGTACCTCTTCCTCCTCCTCTTTAGTACAAGGAGATATTTTCGTGCCCTAGTATCTGGATGCTCTCCTTACCCTAGTGCCTGGAAGACGACTGAACACTAGTACCCTGGAAGCCTTAACCATCCAAATACTTGGGAGCCCTCCCCTCCCTAGTACCTGGAATCCTCCCCCCATATCCTACTGGTAGCACCTCTCCTGCTCTAGTACCTGGGAAGCCCCTCTCCTACCCTAGTACCTGGTAGCACCTCTCCTACCCTAGTACCTAGTATTCCCTCACATAGTACTTGGTAGTACCTCTCCTACCCTGGTACCTAGTATCCCCTCCCGTACCATGGTGCATGGTAGCCCCTCCCGTACCATGGTACATGGTAGCCCCTCCCGTACCATGGTGCATGGTAGCCCCTCCCGTACCATGGTACATGGTAGACCCTCCCGTACCATGGTACATGGTAGCCCCTCCCGTACCATGGTACATGGTAGCCCCTCTCCTCCCCTAGTACCTGGTAGTAGAACATGCTCTGCCTGGCGACGGCAGCCTCCAGGTCGTAGCTGATGAGGGAGGTGTACTGGCTCAGCATCACAGGTTGCGTCCCGTCCAGGATAACGTCAAAGGGCTCGTCTGGGTACATCTCCGTCCATAGCTTCCGTGTCCGCTTGTGTGCCTTCTTCAGCGCCTGCAGATGTAAGGTCACACATCATGCCCCAGGGTTATACTGGGGCCTCGGGAAAGGAAATATGTGAAAATTTTATGATATTACGAGAGTGAGTGACTTCAGGTTTGGGGTATACAGTTTAAGAAAAGGAATCCTGTGGAAGTATGAATATTTTGTTTGCAAAATAGTGAAGTATGAAGTATGAGTAAAATATAAACACGACGTTACGACCTTTGAGCATGATTTTACAACCCTTGAGTATGATTTTACAACCCTTGAGTATGAAGGTGCGAGCACTAAGTAGGAAGTTGTGACCCTTGAGCACAACGAAACTAAAACCCTTGAACACAAAGGAGCGAGCCCTGAGCATGACGATACGACCCTTGAACGCAAAGGTGCGATCATTCAGCACGGCGATAAGACCCTTGAAGACGAGTTTACGATCCTTGAGGAAGATGGTCAGATTTCTAGGTAATTAGCCTTGGTGTTCAGGGTCGTACCTTCATAATCCATTGGTTACACGTACATGTATCTATGCTTTACTGATGGAAAACGAAGATGAAACAAATAGCATAGTACCGCTACAAAAGTCAGGTGGGAAAGGCCATAAAGACAGATTGTTTCAAACTAACGCTTGATCGTTGGCACTTTACAAGGTTCAACCCATCTGTACGCCTCGCATGTACGTAGATACGCCTTCGAGGAAGAATCTAATCTACGAGGACCATTTTGTAAGAGAGTATCATATGCTATTCACAA
Organism: Panulirus versicolor; assembly: GCA_032361705.1. Lineage (NCBI taxonomy): Eukaryota > Metazoa > Arthropoda > Malacostraca > Decapoda > Palinuridae > Panulirus > Panulirus versicolor. Next base: position 7,739 of record JAUUDZ010056784.1, on the reverse strand, counting down.
TTTACAAATGACTGCCATGAATCATGAAAAGAAAAAAGAAAATACCTCAGACCTTCGCTTGACTGTATTTCAAAAGATTACCGACGACCACCACGGTACAGATTCTAACAAAAGGCGTTTTCGTTTATCGTACTGCCGAGTCTATGCAATTACGCCTCAGGTTTATGATAAGAGTGATAAGGAACATTAAGTTATTTCTTGTGCTCTCTGGCCATCTTCCAGTACCTAATACTTTTGACTCGATGACGACCGAAGGCAAAGAACTCAGGCGACATGATGCTTTGGGGTGTTATGATAGTTTGATATTCTAATCATTAGTCTGCGAACTCAAGAAGGATATCCAAACCAGTAAAACTACTTGTCATTTTTTTCGCAGATTGATCTGGCTATTTACTGAACACGAAAACGAAATCTATGACATATACAACTATATTGTAATACGTTACTATACTGCGGCCATACAGTGCAATATGGCATTTTAGTACAATGCAACACTTCATTATACAATGGTGTTGCATTACAGTGGAATCTCAATATTTTCTTGTACTGCGCTATACTCTTAACTCCCTCGCCATACCATAACACCTTGCTGTACTGTGATGCCTCGCGATATTGTGGCCCTCTCACCATACTATAACCCCATCAGGTACTGTGGTACACCCTGGTTCTCACAAGGCGTTGAAAGGTGCACCTCCCTGATATCGGCTGTGCCTCGCCGCACCGCGCGGTAAATCAAGGGTATATTGGACCCGGAGTATAACGTATTGCCCTCATAATATGCCGCCGGCGTTGAGGGGAGGTACGCACACACCTCTGCAGCACACCTCCTTTGAACGGTGTGTGCGTCTCCCATAGCGAAGCCTCATTACCTCGACGGAAACACCCGAAATCCAATTTTCTCGCAAAACGAAGCGCAATAAACCATGCGAGACGTACACGCTTGGGGAATGTTTAGTGGAATCATTTCTCTTTCCGTAATAACCCCTCCACGTTCGTCATGTTCCATTGCCAAGACTCATCTCCGGTTGCGATCATTCTCGTCCACGAAACTGAATTCTGCCACAGTCGTTCTTATCCTCCCCTGACCAGCGTTAGATGCCCTCGGCCTGAAACTCCTCTCCTCACACAGATCTCCGGGCTTAAGCCCTCTTCTCTATAGCAGTATCTCAACATGAAGCTGCTTCGAAATAGCTGACGGCGGTTGCTCCGCCACTCTGTTCTAATGCCTTTCACCATTACCCTTTATGAGGTAATGTTTCCTAAGCTTCTTACAACCACCCTGAGGGGCCTGGCCGCTGAGTTGTTGGTATGATATGTTCGCAGACACGTTCCGTATTAGTCAGAAGGTAGTTCGCACGAAAGTTGCTGGTAAACGATGCTTCACGAAATCTGGGGTTCTCTGTCTTGATGCTCACATAAGCATATGGACGTTTGTTTAACCGAAAGTAATGTTCTAGGATGCTAGGTGGATAATACAGGGTCTCAGTGCGTGGTATCCGGTTGCAAGGAATGGCTATATCCATCTTTGGGGACCGAGTCTTCGCGAATGATGTTAGTCTTTATGGAGCCTTCGTAGACGAAGGTTTATCGTCTTAGTGGACGCTTATCCGCCCGACTGTGATGATGATATAGAGGTTCCTCGGCTTTGCTCTCATCAGGACAGCCGAAACAGCGTCTTTGTCGTCCAATAGTAGTGTGGTTACGCATGAATCATCAACGTACAAAAAAAAAAAAAAAAAAAGTCTTGAAAACGAGTATTGTCATCACTGCTGTATCCTCCAGTTAAAGACTCCTGACTCAGCTTTGTTTTCGCCTCCCGGTGTACTGTAAAGCTAACCACAGATGCTCTCTACAACTATCTCTTGGCGCTCTCTAAAGCTATCATCTGGTGCTCTGTAAAGCTAAATCTCATCCCCCTCTTGCGATACTGGTCTTGCCTCGTCCTGAAACTAATCAAAATCGACGTCAAAAGTTTCCTGTCATCTCCGGCACGGAGGAGGCTTCTGGTGCACACTTCCCTGCAGCTCTACTTCCTCTGAACACTTGCCCGCGTCTCTTACACCACCACGACTGCGGATCGCAGAGTTGTTGATATTGGACAAGGGGTTCAAGGTCGCTCTCGTTGACGTTTAAACCTGAATTTGGACAAGATGTCGTGGCTCAGGCGAGTGTGGGATGCGTCTTGCTGACATACAGGAAAACGTCCCAGGTCATCGTTCTTTGACATCTAAACTTGAATTTTGATAACGATGTCATCGTCCAGGAATGTTGGGCGCTCTCGAGGGCTCCAGGTCATCCTCTTAGACACCTAAACATGAATTTTTGACACGATGTCACGACCCTAGGAATGTGTGTGTGTGTATGTGGTGGCGGATTCCCGGCCTGACCCCCCATCCCCCACCCCCGGCGGCGCGAGGCGTTACCCTTTAATGTCATATTGAACGATCCACGTCCTTCTGGCCCTCCCCTTCCTCCCTCCTCCCCTACCCACCCCCCTCTCTTCAAAAGTGGCATCTCTTATAGTCTCTCTCACCTACAACCACTACTGACGTTCGGGATTTCGTCTCGAAACCCAGAATGAATTGGGTTTCTGATACCCGAAGCAACACCCTCACTGTCCTGAATCTGTGGGCAAAGATCATACGAAAAAAAAAAAAAAGAATCCTCTTTTTTTTTTGTGTATTCTCAGGTGAGAAGTGATTTTATTATTTGAGTTGCCACACTGAAACTCAGGAAAGGAAACAAGAGATCTATCAGAGACATTTATAATTATTCATCTCCGTTTATAGAGCAATTTATTTTCTTAAGATTTCCTAAGAGTCGGCAATATCACTAATGAATATTAATTGGGGAAAGTTTTCTCAGAAAAAAAAAGGTTCTCTTGATATATGCTCATTAGTTAAGTTACAAAATGTCCAGAGAAAATATATATAGACCTGATCACTATGTCTTAAGACCTTTGGGTTGATCATTAATTTGTCGGTTTTTCAACACACAGGCCTGACCGCCAGCGATAAGACCCGACTTGTGGAAATATAAGAAATTATCATCGGGTCTACAAACGAACTGTTAATGAATAAAGACTAATGATATGTGAGGAACACATCAATATGATGATAATCGTATCAATGATAATAACGGTAATCATAATATGATGACAATAATAATCATAACGATAGTAACAATAAATCATAATAGTTTATAATAATGATAATGTTACTAATAGTACCGTTACTACTGCTTCTAGTACTGGGGTTGAACCATCCATCTTATGCATCTGTTACACTTTCCCACATTCCTTGCTCAATCGTCACCTAACAAGACAGTGTGATACAGCATTACAGGGCAATAGGAAGGAGGATGGGTCTGCCTCCTCCCTATGACCATACATAACCAATCTCCACTTCCATGGCGCATCGCAGATTTAAGTACGAGTCTGAACCTCCTTCGCCCAATTTTTTTCATTCTCACATCTACCCCTCAAGTCATTCCTGAAAAGCTTTTATCTGTCTTTCATATGGATCTGTCCCTCCATCATCAGGGAGGATTAATCTACATGTACCTGAAATTCTAGGCCTTCACCATCTTGTAAGCATCGCTCAGAATCATACAATCTGACGTACTTACCCTTTCCACATACTATCGACCTGCCCTCACTTGTATTCTCTTTTAACTCCCTTGTCTTACTTCTCAAATTTCTCTTCACGTTGCTTCTCGCCTCCTGTCCAAATCTCGTCAAGTAAGATACTATTATCAACATATGGGATCATCTACCGTTTTCCACTCTTCCAAAAAAAAAATCATATTCCTCGTTATATATGAACTAATTTCTATTATTCGTATTATCAACGTTGTATGAAGATGCTTTCAATGCTACATCATGGAGAGGAAGAGGTGAAACAAATCGCTAATGTTCTATTTCTAACAGACCATCAAAATCAAGTCCCTACAGGCCCTTGATTAACTCTGTTACTCAGAATCCCCAACAACGCTATGGCCATCTTTGCGGCCACCATAGGCTTCGACACACTCATTCACCTCTCGACCCATCCTTAACGAAGACCTGATATACTACTCTGTACCTCCGCCAGCTTTCCTCTCATTCCATGAATATCTTATCTTTCACAGGCCATGCGTGTCGTATATGCTTCACCACGTCCATAATATTTCTTTTTTTTCAATCTCACATTCACGGTAAATATACCAGATCCACGAAATAGCTGCGACAACAATGCATCCACCTTCCGTTCATCTCTTTCCTCGCGATTTCCAATCCTTTTTTCAGTTCATGAACGATCATCCACATCATGTTCATGCTTCACAAACTCATACATGCCTCTCTCCCCTACCAGACCTCCGATGTCTCATAAATTGGTGCTTCCTATAAGGGCGTCTCATTCATCAAACACACCAGTGCCTTCATGCAAAGGAACAGTTACTGCAACCGTTCAATCGTTTGGCACCTCTCACTCTAAGTCTTCCGTCTCAGTGCATCAAGAGACTTTTTACGCAATATCTTAGCCTTGTTTTTTCCCCTAGTTGAACCAACCAGTCTTTCACTGAGCTACGGCCCATCGCTATCAGCCGACCCGATCCACAGCTTTGCATGTTCAATATACCTTTAGTAATATGGGTGGGTATCATGAAAACCTTCTATCCATACTGGACCATGTCATCCAACAATCGTCCTAGGGTCCTCTACCTATCCCCTACACCCAAAGTCACACTATCCCTTACTCCCCCTAACTCATGCTCTCGATCACGGAGTATGTAGTTCAGTAATCGTTCTTGGGGTTTCTATCATCCTCAGTGCAGTAAGACACACTATTCGTTTCTATCTATACACAAAGTCACACTATCCTTTTACTTTCCTTCCTAGTTCTTCCTATCCATACCTAGCCAGGTCGTCTTCCAACAATCGTCCTTCGTCACTCCGAGCTGGCTGTGAATTTGGTCAACGCACCCATCGGTTTACAGAGTCCAAAGCAGATTTATTAACTTGAGAAAACCAATGAAAGGTAAATATTTCACCAATGGTAAAAGTGTAAACAAAAAAAATTTTTCCTTCAGGAAGCTTTGTGTTATTTCGGAAAACGTCAAATCTCACTTGAAATAATATTTACCAGATATTGGATGCCCTCGAAAAAACAACACACGACTCCCATTTTTCGCTATCATAATTGTGATCAATGAGAACTCCTTTTTGCTTCGACATTCAGGAAACACAGATGCAATTAACTATTTTTATGACAACATTACTATAAACTTTTTCGAAATATATACTAAAGAAAAAAGTAAATAAAACTTTTTAATTCGCAATCAACGCCTCTTCAGTTAGCAAACTTACATTTTTCGCTGGACAAGTTGGAGTAACGTAATTGGTGAAAAATGTAAAATGATCCACTTATCTGACAAGCTTGCTGCTGTCATCCACTGTCATCAACACCATACACACCTCGACACCAGCGGAAGCTGACGGTGAAGGTTACTTGATTTTTCAAGGACAAGAGCCAGCAGTAAAGTTGTTATTAAAGACGGTAACAGCTAAATCAACAATAAACTTGATGATGATAACGGATGCAAGTATATAAAGGCGAGTGTGTGTGTGTGTTTCCGTGTGTGACTAATGAGGACACGTACATAAACAACTGCCATTCATAACTATAATCATTAGACGTTGCAGAAAATGAGAATGCATATACGAAAGTGTGTGACACACACACACAGATGTAAGCGTAGAGTGGTGACAGACGAACACGGTGAATACCTTTAGTTATGAAGACAACAATGTCTTTTAGCCTTATGATTATCTGAAAATTACTCAAGTGCTTTGTCACTTAAGTTCGTTGCTAGAAAAGTCAGCACGTATGAAGTGCAGAATTCACCCACACCCAACAACAATGGACCTAATTCACCTACACCCAACAACCTCAAACTTCAGTCCATTAACCATATAACCTCAATGCACCTACAACCAACATCACGGCTGTACCTGTGGGATAGAAACCTCACACATACACACACACACACACACACACGGGTGACCCAACTCACCTTCAGTTTGTACAACTTGTGGTCGACGATCTGGCCCACGACGTTCTTGCAGTCCCTGGCGTAGTGCTCGGGCGCCAGCATGTGCACGTACCACACCCAGTGCACGTCCGACGGCGGTGCCAGGATCTTCTCCGTGCAGTTGGCAGCCAGGGGAAGCCACAGCAGCTCGTACCTGACGATGAAGGACGAGCAGACGGGAGGAGGTTACTGATCTGGGTCGAGGTCTTCTTTTGGGAAGATTAGGATGTCTGGAGATGGATAGACTCGCATGCTGAGTGGCTACGATGCGCAAGGAATGGGAGACATACACTGTGGTGTGTGGAGACCTGAAGGAAAAACACTTATTGATGCGACATCGAGATGTAGGGTAGATTTATGTGCTCATAACCTCGATACGTGCGGGAAACAATCGAGACGCCCAGCCTTTGGCGGGAAAAAAAAGGTCACAGATCACGAGTAGTTGCTCCAATCATTGACACAAAATTTCAAGTATGAACTGCGTTCGAGGTTCACAATCCTAAGCTTATGTGAAGTGCGACAGTTTCAGTTATCCCGAGTCAGCTCGAGCGAGTGGAAGGGCATACGACCTTTGTCGCCATATTGATATCAAGAGATGGTCACTTGTGTACACACACACACACACAGAATCAGGAGGAAATTATATCCCCACGAGGAACGGGACAAATCCAGCCATACAACACTGCGAGATACGGGCAAACGCAACCAAACTGACTGGCTCTGCCATCAACAGCCTGGCGTCACAACCAGAGGAGGTCTCTACCCCTGTAGGCTGCACGTAAGGCCTCACCAAGCCATACCAAGTGAATCTGGTCAATATCGACTGGGTTTAGAAAATAGTTGATGCTCAAATATTCATCTTAGGCTTTGTGTATATGTGCTCTTCTCTTCGACATTACTGGAATCATGCAAATTGAATAAGGGATGAAATTTAATGGACAAGACATTAGTATATACCTTAAATACAAACGTAGGTAAAGGACAGTATATAATTCTCCAACAATAAAAGACACATGGAGAGTTGTATGGTGCTCTTCAACAACAAAACTGAACGTTCGATGTTCAGCTGTTGAAGAACACCCGTGAACGATCTCATGAACAAAGAATGCGGTGGGTGATGGGAGGAGCCGACTCTTACTTCAATAAAAAGTTATTCGAAACTCAATTAACTCGTAAAATTTTAATCTCGCGTATCCCTACTATAAACAATTAAATACCTGGGAATTTCCATGATTCCAGCAACGTTGAATGCGCGTCAGAATTATACCTGTCTCGTTTAAATCCAAAGCTTTAGGACAGTAATACCTCGACTATTTTCTCTGCATATTTATCAAACAATATGAGTAACAGATTCCCCCCCCCCAAAAAAAAAAAAAAAGATACGTACATGCAAAGCTTCTTATCAATAAATATACGAAGCTTAGAAATCCAGACACACAAAACTTCCTCATGAACCATACAGCCATGCAGTAATCCCCTTGTAAATGAAATCCTGGGCATAAATCCCAGGAACGGTCTCTCGACTAGTGGGGGGGAAGTCTTCTCAATCCACCAGCTTGTGTGAGTCGCCAAATAACTATTGAATCAGTCAGACGCGTCCAGCGTTGTTGCATTGGTTTTGCGTCGGTGTTTACCAGAGAAGCGTGGTGTATTTACGGTGTGTGTGT
>JAUUDZ010056773.1:0-10358 GCA_032361705.1 Panulirus versicolor | reverse complement strand
AATTGGGAAGGTTTCTGTATATATATATATATATATTTTTTTTTATTTATTTATTATTCATTATACATACACACATCCCTTAAACTTTTCCTTTTTCTTTGACAACAGGTGGATCTTGTACGTTTTATCAACAAACATTGATCCCTTAGTGTATCGAGACATTATGACACGACTTTCCAAGGAGATTGAGACTGCCAACAGCAATGTGCCATACAACAGTGGGGGATTATACTCATCATCCTCTGTATGAATGTTAGAGGACATGGACTGAGGGCTGTCACCTCCAGCTGAAGTTAGGGAAGCTACAAGCAAGAGCTAAAAAAAATGAGACCTTTTATTGATGTGTGCCCATATAATGTGTTCTTATATAGGGCTAGTGATTGGCCAATTACAAGGACATTTTTGGTGCTATGTATGATGTGCTTTGGGAATTTCTAATGCTACAGTGTGGATCAAAAGTTGGGTCAGGCTTCTCAGATCCGAACAGTGCTTCATGGTAAGGTATTGTAAGGTGATTGTGTAACTTGGATAAACTCTGGTTTTGAGAATGAACTATAGATCTTTAGCCTCACTGCTGTCCTACTTTGGAGTTTGATACACATACTTGGATTCAGCTCTTAACCAATGCCATGTCCCATATCTCATTATATTCCATATCTTACCCTCTAATACCTTGCCTTTTAGTAGATCTTTGCTTTATTATAATTTGACCAGAAAGGAGGTGACTACTTAGGTTTTTGTGCCAGTGAAATCATTTTAAGAATTCTGGAGTTTAATGTATTTATCATTAAGTTATTGACCATAGACAGTTTTTGGAGATATGTAGTTAAAAAGGGGTTCTAGATACATGCCTCCTTATGTTAAATATAGGGAACTTTGTTGTTGGAAATAGATTGTGTAGGTAGATTGCAAAGTTGGTTAATTTTTGTATCCTTAAGGACATGATGAGAATAATGGTACTTCCAAAAATGGGAGGTTGGGGAAATGGCATTTGGGTAAAACTGATGTGTTTAAGTTATGACAGCTGTTCAAGCTGCTTTTAAATGTCTTTGAAATTAACCTTTGCACAGTTCTGGCAAATGGAGTCTGGTTTACAACTGTCAGTGCTGCCTGCACAACCTTCTGTATTCTGCTAACAGAGCTATGCAACTTGTGTGAGTACTGAGATTTTTGTCATCTGAGTACAGTTTTTTCACAATTGTGAAGTTACCAACATTCTACATCATTCCCTTCAGCTGACCCTTGATATTAAAAGTGGTCTCATGTTAACTGTTATGATTAGTTCTCCTTAAGTTAGAGGTGGGCTAGCCATGATGCATGAGGTGACAGCCACCAGTTCTTGTCATGAATGGTTCTAACTTATATATATGGATTGATCCCTTCATGCTTTATTAATATTTATGTAGGACAGGCCTTGATCATTTATGTTGTTGCTGTATATGTAAGTTTATTTTCCAAAACTTTTCAGCTATTTATTTATTTTTAAATGTTTAAATAATGCATTCAGAGAAGTCCTTCATGAACAATTGATAGTATTTATGTTGGATACCATTGTAATATCTCAGTCATGGGATAAAAGCATTTTAAACGTGATAGTGGTGAAGATCATGTTAGGAATTATTGCAAGTTTTAGTCTTTTGAAAAACAAACCAATGGAAGTATCTATGTCTAAGATAAACAAGAGGGTGTTATTGTAGTTGACCTTGCAGTGTAGACAGTGTATAGATTATCCTTAGTTCACATACCTTTTGATAAAAGCAGTGCTCTCTCTAGATATAATAACCATTCGTAGCATAAGAAATGTTCCATATGGTGAATAAAGAAAACATTTTGTCAGTTACTTTGTTGATGTGTGAAAGCTATAAACCTGTAATTAAAGCTTGTCTGATTACTGGAAAAGTACCAGCTTCTGAGATGAGTATATTTAATGTCTTTGACATATTGATCATGCATATAAAAAAAGTGTCCAGGTATGTGCCAAGAGAGTATCACTCTTCCTGCTCACATTCCGGACTGGTAACTTTATAAAAAATAAAGGTCACAGCTATACAACTTGTTTTTGTGGCTTCAGTCGTTGCTGCAGTTGTGAACTCTGGAGTATTTTGTAAGATTGTAGGTATATTAAAGATACATTTTTATAAACAGCTTTTATATTATCCTGATCATTTTTAAATTCTATGAAAGTATTACCATTGTAGTTCTTGTAAAAAAAAAATTTTATCTTTAGCTGGCATTGAACCCAGGTTGAATAATTTGCCTCTGACGTAAGCCGTACATGTCAGATCAAAGGCTATTTCCACTACACCCTTTATTACATGAATATTCACTGACCTTTCATCTGACCCTTACTGTTCAAAATCAAGCATCAATAAACCCCTCCTATTTCAGGGATAATGTAAGAACAAGTGCATGTGGTCTTGGAATTCTAACACCTTTATGGCCTGAATGACATGCATTTACTTTGTGATCAGCTGTACTCCATGGAAATGAATAAAGGATGGATAAGCTTAGGAAATTCCTTGTGGTACAGATGGCATACACTTGACACCAAGGCATTTGTGTACAGTTTGTGTGCTGTGAAAAGTAAACCTCAATAGTTCAAATTTTTTGTAACAAAAAGGTTTTAAAGGTTACCTAATCCAGAAAAATCAGTTACAAAAAGGCATTGATTCATAGTTCCAATGGAATGAGGATTTTAGTCCTCTAAGATAAAAAGTCTGATGCCCAGACTGAAAGCATAGCATTACATGCATATGAATAGATAAAAAAAATTCATAAGTTTTAGTGTATCAACATAACTGCAGTCATTGAATTTGTACAAATATGTAAAATTCAAAAGGATGAATTTCATAAGTAATTCATAATATATATACTCATGAAAACTGAAAAAAAAAAATTGCATTCTATTATCCAGATCATAATTCTCAAATTTCAGAAACTAAAAAGCTATCACTTAAACAATTTCTAGTGGATCTCTGTCTTTCTCTGAAACTAGAACCTTAACTTTCTGATCAAAAAGGTTTAGAAGCTGCGGCTGAAGAGTCTTAAGGAAGCCACGCTCACTGTTTGAGTGATCTGTGAGTATCACTGTGGCCCCTTGATGGTTGGCATCTAGAACTTCATGATGAGACATCTCCCCAGTAAGCCATAGGTCAGCACAAGCACCACGCAGCACTGATGCACCTGACCCAGCACAGACAGCAACACTCCTTATCACAGAATCTGGTGACCAGACACAATTAAGTAACATACAATAAATATCTATACCTGTCTCCTTTGCCTACTTATCTTTCCAAGAAAGGACTGTTACTAGACTCTACACGCTTGAGGTTACACAATAAGGGAAAGTCATCTTTAGTGAGGCAGTATCAACTGGGAGTAAAGTTTCATCAAAAAACTTCTTACTCCAATGGAGTCTACATTTCCCTGCCACTGGAAGTAGTGCAGCCTTGAGCCTCAGGAGCCTTTAAAAAGGTCCTTGTTAACACCAGGACTCTCAAAGAAATTCTTCCTGGGATACATATAATTAAATGAATTTAAATTGTGCACACTAAACTAAAAAATTATCAGGTTTTATTTCTAATGAGCAAGTGCCAACTCGCTAACGTGGGACATAGCGGTAAAGTATAATAAAAAAAAATAATATATATTATTTATTTATTTATAATACTTTGTCGCTGTCTCCCGCGTTAGCGAGGCAGCACAAGGAAACAGATGAAAGAATGGCCCAACCCACCCACATACTTATATATATATATACATACACGTCCACACATGCACATACACATACCTATACATTTCAACGTATACATATATATACATACACAGACATATACATATATACACGTACATAATTCATACTTGCTGCCTTTATTCATTCCCGTCGCCACCCCGCCACACATTTCATGTGTGGTATTACCGCATTCCATGGGATGTATAAGGTATACACTCGTCCCTCAGAAATCTTACTAATACATCCTCAACCTATACCGAGTGTATAATACATTGACTAGACTCCCACACTGTGCTCTTTTCATTATACATTCTTCAAAACCAACATTTCATCAAAGACACCACCGAAATAGAAAATGCTTGTAGAGTCATGCCAGATGTATGATCTTTGTTGAAATATTTATATGTACACTGTACATGTATTTTGCTAGAATGAACTTAGTTACGTTTTATTTGACACCACACCGTTAGCTGCCAGGACGACGAAATCACTCATTGTGCCGAGCCTGACAAGTTACATGTGACCTCACATGACCTCTTTGGTTCCCCAAGGAGAACAGAGAATGAGCTTGGCAGTCTAAATTGTGGCTGAACTTTCTTGAGTCACCGAGTTTCACCTGCAAAAATGAGGTCAGAGCTTGTCACGTTTGACCTAAGGGACAGTAGTTCTTCATCCTTGTCTCTAGCCAGCCAGCCAGACCTCGTATACCACCTTAAGACAATCTAACGTGCTGGGGGTGGGGGGGGGGCCCTCAGGCCATACCTCATAACCACCTGCAGGGTAGAGCGACCTGGTTTCAAATGAATATTAAGACTGCCGCCAGTTGAGACAATAATGCAGATCAAGACATACAAGCTCACCAGTTACCGCCATGATCTCTCTTGCTTAAAAAATATGAATAATCCTAATTTTCAACGCCACTCCTTGATAAAATAAGTTATGGTTAACCCTGTTGTGAAAGTTTTCTCTAATGTAAATCTTACCATTTTCTTTGATGAGCATTTTTTTTTTTGTGCTTTTAGATAATAGGGTGGACGTGGCTCTTGAAGTAACTTGTGCTATACTTGCATATCGAATGTATATTCCCTGCTGTTGAATATTATTGTTAGTTTATTATATGCTTTTTACCGTCTGTTATGAACTGGTGCAGCTTGCTGAACTCAGCTTTGAACTGGGCATTAATCCTGATTTTCTAGTCATACATGCAACACAATGTTCGCAGACTTCGTAGTTTTCTTACGAGCAAACTGCTGCCTAGAACAAAGAAAAATATTAGAAAATCTATTATGTCTGGGATTGCTCCATGGAGAATGATTTCTCAACAGAGCCTTATCGCCACACTGGCTCTTGGTTCGAAATTTCTTGTTTTATTCTTCTATTACCTTCTATTACCTTTCGGTAAATGGGTCGAGAGGACAACTCCTACTTTGGATTTATGTTAACGCGGTATAAGGAAGGATTATTCCACAAAAAAAAGGGTGCATGGAAAAATTCAACAATGGGTGAGTGGCAACATTTCACCTTCGCTGGAGCAGTTAACACATTCTCATGATATGAATTAAACGCTAGAGGGCAAATGTGTTCCTGTATATTGATAGTATATATGCTGATTTCTTATTCAAGACGTAATAAAAAGAGTTTTCTAATGGACGAAGTTGAACTGTTAGTGTGTGACGTGGATTTCATTTTAGAAGAGTGATGGTTTGGTTAGAAACTTTTCTCTGGTTTATATAGTTTGGATAGAGTTTTAATAGTTTTGTAAAAGCATTTGGGCGTTCGGAGGAGCAGACTTTACCATAATGGCTTTGTTTCTTGACTGTTCGATTAACTTTCGATGGTGTGAAAATAAAAATCTATATGTGCAATATTTCCTAATGCTTCGGTAGTTATCTTTCATATTCTTAACTGTTAAGCTACTCAAAGTTTCGAATTGTACAAAAGTTGGTTAATAAAGTATAGCAACTCACTGTCACCTTAATGACATTGCCATTGACTGGTTGACAGATGACAGCTTGTGACCTCACCTGACCCAGCAATCCTCGGAAAAATGTATTTGGTAACCCATCCAACAGCTGCACCTGCAGTATTAATCCTGACACCCACACTCGATGTACGGTGGAAGCAGATCGAAAGCTGCCACTGTAAGCATGGATAACTATTTCCACGAGACGCTCTGCTCTTACAGACCTAAACTCCAAGTCCAACAGGTTGGAGGAAGGTCAGAAGCTTGCAACATTCGACTTTGACATCTCAAATTCCCATTGTGATTATCTACCCCTCCGAGACCTGACCTCGCCACCTCATAAATACTCGGGTATCACCACACTAAGTCAGTCAGGCAGTCGACTCACCACTAGATAATAAGTGTACCACTCCGGTACCTGAAATCTTGGCATTGGACTCAGACTCAAGCCACCCTTAGGGCATATCCTTCGTCAGTAGATCTCACCATGACTCCTGACGTTTCATCTTCCTGGCAGGTTGCATTATGGTGCCTCATCTTGGATGTCTACCTTCGGCAAGACTCATGTGGGCCATTGTCTCCGCCTGTCACTAGCAGTATTTGTAACAAGTGACCTACGGCCATGCCTGCGACACTCCTGCATCCATTACACAACTCCAGGTGTGGCACTCATCGCAGCTCCTGGAGTGTGCGGTGGCTGCTGGTTAGTGCTTGGGTTGCAGGAGGCTCCTGGAGTTGTGCTAGGAATGCAAAAAAATCGTGGGCGTGACAGTAGGTCACCTTGTCATTACAGATGCTGCTAGTGACAGGTGGAGGCGATATCCCTTGTGAGTCCTGCCAAAGATGGACAAAGGAGATGAGACATCACAATCCAGTCTGCCAGGAAGATGAAACGTCAGAAGTCATGCTGGAAAATCTACTGATGGAGGAGACACCCTAAGGGCATCTTGAGTCTGGAGTCTGTTGCCAAGAGTTAACTGCCTGACTGACTTGCTGCAGTGATACCTGGGTTAATTAAGAGGCGGCGAGGCTAGGTCTTGGAAAGGAAACTATTCTCATAGAGAATAAGAGACATAGAAGCCAAATGTCACAAGCTTCAGACCTCTCTGTATGTAAGAGCAGCGACTGTCAAGGAAATAGTCAGGCCATCTATGATTGCAGAGGCAGCTTGTGACCTGTTGCCGAAAATCAAGTGTGGGTGTGAGGGATTAATACTGCAGGTGCAGCTGTAGGTAGGACAACCAAACATATTTTCCGAGGATTATCAGGTCAGGTTTGGTTGCAAACTGTCATTTGCTACCCAGTCTATGGCAACCTCATTAGGATTACACTTTGTGGGGTGACATGAGTCGCTGTAAAAGTAATGCTTTGATACTATTGTACGAAATTATAAGGTGCCTTAAAAAAAAAGAGATGGTTTGGCAGGGGTTCTGATGGAACATAATAAGAAGGAACAATGATCATTTGCATGTGTCTAAGGCAATGGACAAGATGCTCTTGCCTGTACACCAACTCTAGGAAAAGTCAGAGACATTCCAGTATCACGTGAATTTTTAATATTAATTATGGTATCATAGTTGCTGTATGTTGGTAATTAAGAATCATACATTTTTTTTTTATTGAATAATAGTCTGTCAAGGCAAAGTCTATTGTCTCTGCCTTTTGTTTAAGGATCAGAATGGAAAACAAGTCATAGTATGAGAATAGATGTTTTACAAAGATCTCTTGCCTACCTCAGTTTTCAGTATACATGCTTAGAACAGTATATATCATTCTACTAAACCACGGCATCAAGTTTTGATTATCCATGGGTTTCCACTGAGGCACCAGAATTGCAGCCATGCATTGGGTTAGTGTCATGTTGCCATGAAATGCTTGTAGCCCAATTGGCCTGGCCACTATTTCAAGGGAAAGGCAGGAGGGATGTCACAACCAGGCGGTGTTGCAAGGGTGAGGATCAAGATAGTCGTTAGTGTGGCATAGCTGTTTATTTGCTACATGGGAGTATGGAGGCACAGCATCAAAAGTGACATACAGCAATCATATTAACTTAAAGTCTTGCACATTTGTCCTTTTATAGAATTAGTGTCTTGTTTATGTATAACATACTTATGTTGAACCATGAAGCACTTAGTATAGGACTTATTAAATGTATCTCAAGGATCACTCACCCTAAATCCCCATTTCCAATAATATCTGTCTCCTGTCAACTACAGTTTTGCCATCGATGGGGTCTTCCAAGAACTTAATTGTATTAACTATTAGTATTCTGTACTCCTATTTCACTTGTTTAGCTAAAATGAACACATAATTCTTTGGTTAATATTCAGGTATGCCTACTTTGAATTCTTTAATATTAAGTCTTGTAAAACCATTTTGTTTTCTGCTATTGTGAGACAGCTGTCACATGATGCTCAGCTTTATATTAGGAAAAAACAATTTTATTTTTGTAGAAAAAATTTAAGGTTAAAATTTAAAGCCATCTTTTCTGAAAATATTCATTGTTCGAAGAATGTACATATAAATAGTAAAACAAAAAGCTTTTAATCTGTACAAATGCTGAGGAAAAAATGAGTCTGAATCAGTAGTACAAGTGACAAAAATTCACAGACATGTCTGTGGTTACTTTTGTAAAAGCTTTTTCAAGGGTGATTGCAGCAAATAAATATTTTGTTTCCTTTGGGTCATTTAAAAGCACCTGTGAACTTAATTCACAAAAACTAGCACTAGAAAACAATACCTGTTTGTGTTGCATGACTGTAAGCTATACTGCACTTGGCAACATGCTAGAGCAGCACTTATTTTTTTTATTAGATTAATTCATTACACAACACATATGAGTAACATCTTTTTGCATTACAAAAGAACATGTTGGCTAAGGGCTGGGGGGCCTTTGATATAGCCGACATTTGTAAATTCAATGTGTTTTGGTCACATTTACAATGTCTAATACACTCAACGTCTTGATTTAATAATGATTAAAAAATTTTCTCACAATGTGAGGTTCTATTCTCCTATTTCCCATACTTCTCATTTAAAATTTTTTTTCCACAGACTGACTGCTCAAAGCCTGATATACACAGCCTAGCTTACTATCCAAAGTCTAATAAACACAACGTAGTACATTGCCTTGAAATTTTTGGAGATAATTAACAAATATAATATCTAGCCATAGCTAGTATGAAATTTAACATTTAACAGTGAAATTTGGAATGTGAATGGAGTGGGTAAAATGATGGACGGACACCATTGCTACTGCTAACTTTAAAGTTCCTCTCTTAGAAAAAAAATTATATGGAAATAAAAAGAATTAAAACTAAACTTGGAATGCAAGTCAAGTGAAATCAAACTATTCTTGGAATGCAAGTCTAATGAAATCATGTAGCATACTGTATTTCCAAATCTTTTTAGCATAATACTAAAAACTGTTAGAGAAATGTTAGACAGTAAATTCAGTACTACACAAAAATGTAAGCATATCCAGAAAGTAGTTCACATGCAGGTTTCCTCAGTAGTCACTTTAAAGCAAATATGCTCATTCACATTCACTTTCATTAAAGACTTCACAACAAATTTTCTAGTTAACCTGTATTAAGATGAACATATAAATGATGACAAGGTACCAAGGTAGTAACAATTTTCTTCATTATCATTATATATAACATATGGCACATACTTTATATAATTCTGGCCAAGAACATATCCAAACAACTGAAAACATACGGATAAGCATACACAAATATGAACAATTCATCTAAAAGCATTTAATTTTATCTTAAGGATTTCAACATATTCTGTAATTACTGAAGAAATATTTTCCCTAAAACATGAGATGCATGATCTATGCTCACTTATGGAAGGACTGCTAAGGAAGACTTAAAAGGATTGTTGGAAGGAAGATGGTTCTTCCATTCTCCTTTCAGTTATCAAAACTTTTCTATCACTCCATATACTCTGTAGCTGGTGATACTATTTTTTTCATTTATTTATTATGTTAGATGATATGGCAAGGGTAACAAGCCTTAATTGAGGCCATCTCATTAAGGTTTGGACATGTGGAGAGAATGAGTGAGGAAAAGTTGATAAAGAGGATATATGTGTCAGAGGTGGAGGAACAGGGAGATGCAGGATACCAAATTGGAGGTGGAAGGATGGAGTGATTGGGGTCTGAACACACAGGAGGGTGAGAGGCATGTAAAAAATAGGGTGAATAGAAACAATGTGGTAAACTGGAATTGACATGCTGTTGATGGATTGAAGCAGGGCATGTGAAACATCTGGGGTAAACCATGGAAAAGTCTGTGGGGCCTGGATGTGGACAGAGAGCTGTGGTTTCAGTGGATTTCACATGACAGCTAGACTGAGTGTGAACAAATGTGTCCTTTTTTGTATGTGTTCCTGGCACTACCCCACTGAAGCAGAGGGCAGTGATGCTATTTCCTATGGGGTGAGGTGGTGCCAGAAATGGCAAGTATGAACATGTACATGTGTATGTGTATATGTTGGTATGTATATGTGTGTATGTATATGTACATGTATGGGCATTCATATATATTTATGAATGCCCTATCCCTGGGGATAGGGAAGAAAGAATACTTCCCACGTACTCCCTGCGTGTCGTAGAAGGCGACTAAAAGGGAAGGGAGCGGGGGGCTGGAAATC
>JAUUDZ010056762.1:0-10359 GCA_032361705.1 Panulirus versicolor | reverse complement strand
TCCCGACGCAAATGATGCAATTAAACAGTTAATGTGTGATCTATCCTTGTGCATATATATATATATATATATATATATATATATATGAATGCATGTGCATGCATCCATACAGACTGAGAAGTGTAGACATAAATGAATATTTACAATATTTGTTAAAGTCACTGACAA
Organism: Panulirus versicolor; assembly: GCA_032361705.1. NCBI lineage: Eukaryota > Metazoa > Arthropoda > Malacostraca > Decapoda > Palinuridae > Panulirus > Panulirus versicolor. The sequence goes on along the minus strand of JAUUDZ010056762.1, from coordinate 10,191 downwards.
ATAATGCATGTAACCCGGGGCCACACTCCAGATTAAGAACTAACTTAGCTTTGTGATTTCCTGCCTCCGTGAACACAGTATAAATCAACTTTCAGATCATTACATCAGTGATCTTGTTATCGTCTCCTTCCCTAAACATGACCAAGAAAATCAAAGTGTATACAATTCTACGTAAGAGAAAAAAAAATCTACACCGTCCATAAACGTAGTTCTAATCTTCGACAGGAGAAGACTCGAACCCTGCCAGCCGCCTACCCTCCCCGTACGTGGTTAACAGCCTGTCATCCCGCGTGTTGACACAGTTCAAGTCAGCAACAACACGCTTAGATACATACATTCCCGCCCGTTAAACGCAACTGATGACATTAACAGCTATGCTAATCACCAGACGCCATAAAAAAAAGGAACAAACAAGACAGCAGCGTGCATCAGAAGGTGCGGAGATAACTCCGGGAACGAACCAGTCTGTGTGTCCTGCGTCGTCTCACCGTACGTATGATCTTGTAAATAGCGATCACGTCTGGCCCACGAGGCCAATGACAAGGCTGGAGTACCTCACGCCAGCACTTCACTACCCTTGCCCTGACAGACACCAGTGACGGTCGGAGACGAGAGAAGGGGGTACGAACGTCCTCTGTCACCCTAGTGCACACAGGCGTCTGGTACGAGGAGTTCAGCTCTAACTGGGTCCAACTCTGGACGATCCTAGCTCTTTCGTGAGAAGCCAAGCGGGGAGGCAGTTGGGACTTTACTAAGTATACATCAAGTACTTGGAAGCATTAGGATTCAAGAACTGGTATACTGGTCTCACGAACTACGTGCAGTTATCTATTACAACAGGTGATTTGGCGTTGAAAGATGTTAATAACTTAAATCGTCATTAACTACTCAGCTACCAACTATAATTCACGAGATATTTCAAATATCAAATAAGAATAGATATATCGCGAGAAACACGCAGTAATCTTCATTCCCCAGAACGGTCACCGAAAATTGCACCGTTCTACCTGAACTGTTGACGTACACTTGGTAGTATCAACTCGAACTAATGACGCAACCTCTACAGAACACATACACTTTACGATCAAGATGGAAGCTGCGTCACATGCAACTTTATAAAAGGAATTAATGATATCCTTCACATCAAATTAATACCGCTATAATCTATTTCTAGCGAGTTAGAAAAAATACGTCCCAGTTGTTCTACTATGAATATTAAAGAATTTAATAATTACAGAATAAATCTTTTAGATACTTGACTTAGTGTAGCACTAAGTCAAGTCACCATCCCACAAGATTTTCCGGCATGAATCCCCCACGAACACGTTAGTGAGTCGTCATCTTCACGAAAGTATTGCCAGTACCATCCACCTTTACGAACTACATGCAATGAGGAATACCTTATGAACTCTTTATTAGTCAATTATGTCCAATATATAATATAGACGGACTTCTACTGCCAATTTGCTTTAGCATGCAAATTCTCAAGGGAACCAGCAGAATTTGGCTTCAGTACGCTGTGCTGCATCGATAATCTGCTCTTCTTCCTGTTAAGTAATTGAACTTACTTAAGTTCCGCAGGGTACTCTGACAGTTCCCAGCGGCAATGATTATCATCCACCAGCTGAACCATAAATAATCTATGCTCCGGTTAACTAGACGTTTTATCTACGCAGACTCCCAATGCCGAACAAGTCGACCCCTAATATCCTACGAAAAACAATATTCAGTCAGTAACGAGTTCTAATGACGACTTAACCGTGAACAATAGATCTACGAGCTACAGTCACCCAGCTACTCTATGGCCAAGCAGCTGCTGTAATTCTAACCAACCGCTATGATAATCACAAGCCGGTGGCGCTGTCGACTGAAACACTGTGCAGGGAGCTGTCTTTAACTAACTGCTCTGACCGTAGCAATGGCTATCATATACCAGTTATACTGTCAGTAACCAGACGCTCAGTTAAATCTTTGAACCCGCTCGGCAAACCACTGAGCACTTCAGTATTCATTAACTACACAGCAGAGCTGTCCAGTCCACCAGAAGTAGTGAACAAATTCCACATCAGCCTCCAGTAACTTCCCTTGGATCATCACGAACAACCTATGACAACGATAACCAGGAAACGAATGAGATCACTGCCATTACCCACTGACTCAGCTACCCAGAACAAATAAGGTCCTCCTAGGCACAGAGAGAGAGAGAGAGAGAGAGAGAGAGAGAGAGAGAGAGAGAGAGCCTCAGCGGGCGGCTAAGGCGACGGGAGGAGGGCGTCGCGTCGCCGCGGCGTGTGACGCAAGAGGGACGCGACGACATGCAGCGCCGGTAACCTGACGCCAGCACCAATACCCAGGTTTATTTACTCCCGTGAGACTACGTTTATTTACGCACTTATTATTTCTCGGATATATATCTCCTCCTTGTCAATGTGAAGGATAGTTTAGATTAAGGGCTATTTATACGATTTTTGTCGGTGATTATCAAAATGCGAGATATTGTTTATTTTAGCAAGATCCCCCCCACCTCCCTCGCTCGATGCGACCCTACGAGGCTTGCGAAAACATGAGTGGGGTTTTGGTTGGTTTGTCATAGGCTCTTGTTGGTGGTAGTGAGACGAGCTTTTGTTTGTTCGGTTTTGAGTACAGTAATGAGATGTTAGCATCGATACACGAGGGGAAAGATGATGCAAATGATGATCTAGCTTGGCATCCCATATCTAAGTCTCCCTTTTAAAGTTATTTCTTCGTTAAGGTATGAACTTTGTCAAGTGTCAAGAAGCAGAAGTTTCATCGAGGACATATTCCTAAACATATTGAAACCTTTAAAAGAACGCGAGGTTTACGTAATCATTATATTCTTACCTCGCATGACAAAGAGCCTAAGAGCCAAAGCGAATGCAATTCCGAGTGTATGTGAAGGTTACAACTAAAGAATGTACCACCATACATTGTTCATGTATTGTATGCCTGCTGGTGGTGAAATAATGGACGTATTTATAACTAATGACGTGATATATGTGAGAAGTTGAGTTACAGAGATAACTCATACATACGGTCGTCATTACAGCTCTCTATTTGAGCAACATGGTAGGAATAAATGAATACAACGACGGATCGTTTGTTGTTTGTTATACTAACGTTGTGTTTTCTTCACAGCAAGATGAAGGACGACTACCTCGCCACCACCGACCACATCCACGGTGAGTGCACCAGGCAACGTCCTCAGTTCCCTAGGCCTTTTGTTGAGGCCCAAGCTTGGGGGAGGTCGCTGATGTTTGACTTTTTACTTTAGTCTTTTATTAGATCAAAACATTCTTCCAGTTGATCAAAATGTTTGAAGCTATTGATCCCATAAAAAACATAAATAGTGCACAGTATCATATCAGTTTCTGTTGATTATTTATCTTACTGCTAGATTTACTTTTTATCATTCCCACTATTATTGTACTCACTAATCTTATCCATTCCGTGAGCCACGAGTGTTTAATAAGAATGCCAGAGCCAAGCAGTGAGTTACCTACCGACCGGGCAACCCCAGCAGCGACAGCCTCACACACGAGAGGACCCTGACTGAGCCTAGCAGCTGACCACTACTAACGCCCTCACCATCGAGCACTGATGATCAGCTGTGGGAGTAAACATGAGGAGTGGACACACTCCAGGTCTGAGCTAGAAAACCTCTCCTCATGACACTTTTAAGAAATCTATGGCGTTCTGGTTCTGCTCCTACCACACTTATCCATGAGTGGCAGTTCTCATCCACTAACCACTAAACAGCCTCGTTAGGACCCACTGGTCTGTTGCCGTTTGAATTCATTTGTATTTAATTGTATTTGTATCTAGGTAACGATTATCTATGTTACCATGATATCTATGTAACCACGCCATCTATGTAACCATACACAGAGAAAAGCAACATAAGTGTTCGTCGTCGTCAATGCAAGACCGATTTGGTATCAGTCATATATCTTCATTAAGTCACCAACTGCCTCGTTGATTAAACACCACGCCATCAAGACGTACATAAGGGAGTCATAAATTGTGCGTAACTGGCAGTTGGCATCCCTGGTACTAACGACGGAAACCAGTCAGTCCGTGTCACTGTCCGCGCGTAAACAAACAAACACTCAAATGGTACTGGATATCCCACTCTCTCTTTCCCTCTCACTCCCACGCTTCCCTCTCTCTCTCTCTCTCTCTCTCTCTCTCTCTCTCTCTCTCTCTCTCTCTCTCTCTCTCTCTCATCTATCTACCCCAGAGTGTTTCTAACCGCTAGAACGTTCAAAGTGGTTGGCCACAGAACCGTGTCTGACGGAGAGGGTGCGCCTCCGAGCGACTCGCATGGCATTAACGGTATTAACTTCAATACTCTTTGTAATCATTGTATATGACGTAGACACGGATATAAGACAAGAGCACTGTCAGGCATTTTGAAAACACGAAAAAATTTAAAAGAAGGATTTTTTTCATTATTCTAAAATATTTATTGTCTAGGTAATGATGAAAACCCAAGATAAAACTATACAAGCTGGCGGAGGAGAACTTTATGGAATTGAATGAGAAATCTGAGCAAATAAGTCACGAAATATTCAACACTTCAGCGCTTGCTTACGGTGTTACTACAAGAAAATGAAATATAGAATAAAGATCAAGCAACTGGAAATTATCAAAATGAAGGACTTGAATTTAAAGAACACACTTGAGATAACACTACAAAGCCAAATAATAAGGATTACGATATTGAGAATTAACTCAAAAAAGATAGAAAAATATGACTGAAATGTTCATTGTATCTACAGAAAAAGGAAAATTGAATACTGCCGTGCTGTCTGGTCGTTATTCAAACAGATGCATATAAATAAAGTTGGAAAACAGAGAAACACGTGACAGGCATTACTGATGGACTGGAGCAAATATACTACCAAGAGCGATTAAAATAACGTGAAGTCTAGGCGTTTCTCATGACATTAAACGCTTTGTATCAAAACATAAGGTAGACAGAGAGACATTTTAAACATGAAAGCGACTGAAGAAGGAAGTTAGGGAATAATTGGATCATGTAACAACTAAGAACAATCCAACATAAACATATGAATGCCCAGCCAACGTGGAACCTGAAACGATGATTACTGCAATACCAGGAGAACCAAGTTCTATACGAGGACTGACTACAGAAACATTCAAAAGAGGATTAGACCAATGGATGAAGACAATCCCGGATGATCCTCGAACAGGTAACTTCGCCGAAGGAGTAGCCGCCAAGACAAACAGCACTGCACGACAGGCAAGGCAGGCGATGAATAGAAGAGTGACATTCGGGAGAGACGGCTTCTACCAAAAGGCAAGACAAGCGATGAGCGCTGCGCGTTAACCCAGGTTTCGTCGCAGGAACTCCAACTGCATCCAAAAGCATTGTCATGTATTCACTCAAGTGCTATCATCATCATCATCACCAGCTGTCGTCATCATCCTCATCATGATGACCAGCTGTCGTCATCAGCCACCTCTTGAGAAGTTTGGTCTCCTCAACAGGTTATGGTGGAGGTGATCTGGCCGACGTGATCAAGAGGGAGGAGGAGGTCTACCACTACGGCACGCCCACGCCACACCCCAACCACCATTACAGGTAATTACCACCCTCAAGCCACTTCCCATCATTACAGTTGATAACCACCCTCAGGCCACTCCTCAACCACTATTACAGGTAATCACCACCCTCAGGCCACATCCCAACCATCATTATTGGTAATTACCACCACCCTCAGGCCATAACCCAAACCATCGTTATGCGTAATTTCCACCCTCAAACCACAAACCAAACCATCATTAAGCGTAATTACCATCACGCCACATACCATCGTTATAGGTAATTATAACCTTCAAGCCACATCGCCACCCACTATTACAGGTAATTACTATCCAAAAGCCACACCCCCCAACCATCATTATAGTAATTATCACCCTCAAGTCACTCCCCAATCATCATTACGAGTAATCATAACCTTCAAGCTACACCTCATACATCATTACAGATAACTACCATCTTCAAGCCCTAACCATCATCACAGACGATTAACACCAAGCCATATCCCAACCATCATTACAGGTAATTAATACTCTCAAACCACACTCCAACTATAATTCCAAGCTAAAATTACACTTCAACCCCTAATCAAACTACAACCCAATCACCATTCCTGGCAAACTATCATCCTTACACTAAACTCGAACCATATACAAACCACCTGTACTTTACAGGCCCACTTTACTGATGGCAACCACTACCCTAACATCGCACCCCAAGCGTCATAACAAATGATTAGTATCCCTTACCCACCCACACCACACATCACACTACAGGCATAACCACTTCCACACACCGTAAGATGACCATTACAGTTAATTGCACACTCGTATGGCACATCTGCAACTGTCATAAGAGGTAATTAATTAGCAATCCATCACCTGACACCTCAATTTAGCCCCCTATCACACCCTAACCTTAAAACTATCTTTTAACTGCCATTATGGGTAATTACCACATCCATACGTCACCCTTTACAACTATTACGGCTCCTATCATCTCCAACACCACACTAGACACAGCTTCACGCTGCGCTGCTACATCCCCGAGGAGACGAGGCGTGTCAGAATTATCAGCTCGTTCTCGCTGTCCTGCTTCTCCAAGTGTGCCGCCTGGTGGGTGCCGGAGGGGGGGAACTCCTGCTGAACCTCCTCCCACCGTATCGGTTACCACCTCCCACCCCGCCTCGCCATCCTCCAACCCACCGTCACTCCCTCCTCCTCTCGCCATCTTTCACTCGCTCCTTCCTCTGCTCACACACACACACACACACACACACACACACACAGCTATCATATTCTCCTCCAACCAGCTGATATACTCATCTCTTCCCTCTTTCCCTCCATCGGCTACTCCCTCTCCCCCTCCCTTCCCTCAGCTATTGTCTCCTTCCTCCCTCCATCAACTAGTCTCTCTTCTCTTCCCTACTCTCTCACTCTTCCGCTTATCCTCCGCCACCTTCTCTCCCTTCTCCCCTTCATCAGCAGCTCTCCCCCTTCTTCCCTCTGCCTGTTGCTCTCCCCTCCATCCCTTCACCACCCTCTCTCTCTCTCTCTCTCTCTCACTCTCTCTCTCTCTCTCTCTCTCTCTCTCTCTCTCTCTCTCTCCCCTCTATCTCCCCTCCATCAACCACCCTCTTCCCTTCCCCACATCAAATACTCCCCTCCTCCTCCCCTCCGTCAGTCATTCTCCCCCTCCTTCCCTCCACCAGCTACTCTACTCCGTCCTCCCAAACCCTCTCCCAGCGCCACCCAGCCAAGAGCCTCTCCAGCCTTCGTCTTTCCCTTACGGGGTTCAGCTTCACTGGGACAGTGTTACCACCCACCCAGCTGTTTCGCAACCCAATCAGCATAGTATAAAATCTGTGAGGTCTTTCTTTACATTGTTTATCCCATAAACAATAAACAATAGCCTTGAATAAAGCAATCAACCATGCGGGTGATTATGAAGATGGCTTGCATAACATTCTTGTCGCTGTAAATAATTACTGGTAATTAATCAACGTCATACGAATTAGGATCAATTTGCAGAATTCTCTTTCCTAAGATAAAAGACAAGGGCGTTCACTCGCAGCCAAAGAACCTCAGCTTAAGGTTTGCTTTCCTAATTCTCTTTAATGACACTTCTTGCGGGGTCACACTGCTCAGATGACCCCATTAACCCGGCCCTCGAAGTCACTGTAGTGATGGCAGAGTCATTATATTTCACATTGATATATTACATTACACAGTAATATACAGGACCATGATTTACGACAACTTCTACGAGCAATGCAAGCATGTCATATCCCGCCGACTTCCCCGAGGGTGAAGACCATGTTTGTATGTTAACACCTTTACTGCACAGTAAAATCTTCAGACTCACTTCTGCTTCAGAGTAATATGAAAAGTCAGGGTCAGTGCAACGCCACTCGTCCAGTGTGGTAATGTGATAAGTGTTAACTGACTTGTATGTAAATTGAAATGGAATGTAGTAGTGATTCAGAGATCCCTTTCTCATACCATTAGCCAAAGAGCTTCCATCTGATATTTCAGTGACAAACAAATCATTCCTGTGAGAGGAGAGGCAAGTTCATACTTTGCTTTATCATCATTGTTTGATCATGCTGTAGCCTCGTCCCCACTCCTTCCGCTGCATTCTAATGACTTGAGTTCCTCTCTCCCACTTCGCCAAGAAATGAAGTCTACGCAAAACCTCTGGTCATGCCGGCGGTTGACCCAGAGCACCACGCCCCTGTGAAGCCATATGAACACATCGACTCCACCAGCGCCAACCACCCCTTCGACGCCCCCAAAATGTACGACAACAAACTCTACGACGCATCGAAGGCCTTCGACAAGCTCTACGTCGCAAAGGAATACGAAAAGGTGGCGTTAGAGCAGATGGAAACGACAAGCTTCGAGGCTCAGGATGTTAAACCCTACGAGAAGATGTACCCTCCCAAGACCCACTTAGACCCGCAGATAGACAGCGGCGGGTACGAGAAATGTTACGAGAAGACGTACAAGACCCTCGAGACGTTGGACTCGACCTCGTACGAGAGGCAGTACGACTCACCGAAGGTTATCGAACCGGTGGACTCAACCGCGTACGAGAAGACGGTACAGGCGCTCGACACTCCGGCTTCGATCACGGAGTCTGCGGAAAAGGTCACGACGCAAGGCTCCGCCGGCGGTAAAAAGGTACGCCAAATTTACAAGTTATTTACAAGTATCCTTTAACTATGTAAACTTGACATGATCTACCGACCTATTTCATAAATGTAGTTAGTTTACCCACTAGCAAACGGATGTTAAAAGTAGATGAGCATACTAGAAATTCTTGCAATAGGCTCAGTCATAAACTATCATAATCGGTCAACCACAATATTCAAAGTGATCCTAAAACTTCAGATATAAGCGAGTGCACTTAATCTGTGGTTCAGTAAACTCAAGGCTCTTTTCTAAAATCCCCGAGAACGTCTCAAAATCCAGTTCTACACTCGAGAGACAATGCAGATAGGCAGAGAGTTGGTGTGCCTACCAACCCATCATACTAATTCTATTTTTTCCTCTTCCACTGGGAAACATGATCGTGTTTTGTTTTTCACCCAGGACGAGAACAACAAGGACAGCGACTCCGATCCCAACAAGAAACCGCCCTATTCTTACGTCGCCCTCATTGCCATGGCCATCAAGGAGAGTCCGGACAGAAAGCTACAGGTCAGTAAGGAAGGTACCTTGACAGCCAGAGTAAAATCTATACCTAAATATGCAGATGATATCAAGGGTGCTGACCAAACATAGAGCTAACCGTGAAATGCGGCGTTTTAAAAAGACACAATATACGAACATTAAGCAGGGGCAAATGATGATGAATGTCCATGATTCCACTGAAACTCATCAGTCACTTTTTAAACATAAAGATATAATAAGTAAAGTCTACTAGCAGCTTTAGGTGGCCAACAGGAAAGGGGAGTGTAGTGTTATAACTAAGGATACATGAGAAGAGTTATCTTTAGGTTCAAACTGTGTAATCACAAATAAAAAACATAGCACTATCTTAAAACATGTATACATGAAGCCTGGAATAAATGGCATACCCACCGGGCGTAACGAAAATAAACTAACGACAGAAAACAAAAGGCAAATGTCATCTGAAACTCGAGCCACCTCTTCAAAACATTGCTCATCTTTACCAGACGACCCCAAGCACATAATACACCCGCAAAGCGTTAAGACTATAGATAGCGCTTACATATATATATATATATATATATATATATATATATATATATATATATGAACGAATGTGGCCTTTGTTGTCTTTTCCTAGCGCTACCTCGCGCACATGCGGGAGAAGGAGTTGTTATTTCATGTGTGGCGGGGTGGCGATGGGAATGAATAAGGGCAGACAGTATGACTTATGTACATGTGTATATATGTATATGTCTGTGTGTGTATATATATGTATACGTTGAGATGTATAGGTATGTCCATTTGCGTGTGTGGACGTGTATGTATATACATGTGTATTGGAAAGGATCACAATTTTTTCGCGTGATCAAGATATTCCTATGAGTCCACGGGGAAAATGAAACACGAAAAGTTCCCAAGTGCACTTTCGTG
>JAUUDZ010056751.1:0-10359 GCA_032361705.1 Panulirus versicolor | reverse complement strand
GCTCAGTCCTCTGTTCTTGACGCTACCTCGCTAATGTGGGAAATGGCAAATGGTATGAATACATATAGATATCTATATATATATATATATATAGATAGATAGATAGATAGATAGATACAGATAGATATAATCTTTTCATACATATTCGTCACTTTCCGCGTTAGCGAGGTAGCGCTAAGAACAGAGGATTGAGCCTTAGATAGAATATCCTCACATGGCCCCCTTCTATTCCTTCTTTAGGAAATATTCAGACGGAAGGGGAGGATTTCCAACCCCCCGCTCCTTCCCCTCTTAGTGGCCTTCTACGACATGCAGGGAATACATGGGCAGTATTTTTTCTCCCCTATCCACACACAAACAAACAAAAATCAATTTGAACTAAGAACGATACTGATTTCAGTGTTTTCTTTTCTCTCCTCATCAACAACACAGAGTATTGTAAACCTCCAAGCGAGTATAATAACGAACGTGACTGTTTATCATGCGGGGAGGTTACCGAGAAGGCACGGCGCACCCAGGCAGGAAGTTGATGACGCTCAGCTTCCAACCATTGCTACACCTACACATCTCCATCCGTTCCCACGGGAGGCCAACAGCTCTAGCTATATCATCCGCACCTTAGTCCTCGCCTGACATCATCTTATCTTCCAAGAATGTATGTCACGAATCAACACCGTCCAGAACCCTGGAGTGGCAACAGTTGTTTTTTCCACGCATTGTGCAAACGGACGCGGAATGTCATGGGAAGTGCGCTTCACGGACAGCGTGGCTCGCGGGGGTGCGTTCTATCATGGTTTATCTTGATCTATGCTAATTAGTACGTGACTCGAGGGATGGAATGAACATAATAAACAAGGAAACATTCACATATGGAAACTCATGACTAAACAAATTTTCCAAACAATGTATTCCAATTAAATTCATGTTGAATGCTTGATGTAAATGTATACAGTTCTCCTCGATCCACGACAGCTTCTCAAAGACATTCAGACATAGCAATAGACTTGAATGCCTCACGTCGGACATTCTCAGAAAAGAATGATTTTCAAATGATTCTTTGAAAAATTCAAGACCTTGACTGGCACCCGAGTTGAGGACAGCTATCGCGTATGAAGCCTGTCACGTTTGATACCTGCCGCTGCGGAAGCCCCTGATATGACGGTCACATTCCGGGGAATACAAGCTCCACGTCATCGTATGTACGAGTAACAACAACTTCAGAAAAACTAACATTGGTCGAGCGACTCACCACAAATAACGTCGTATCTCACTCCGAAATAATGGAGCCCAGGCTAGATTTTCAAGCGCCCGGGGTTTTTCGCGCGATTTTATTTTTTCCGGTGATACTGATGGATCATATCATTGTTCTCTTAAGATCATGGCGGCCATACGCTTGATTTGTTAGTTGTATGCAGCTGGGTTAGCGACTGTATGAAGGACCAGAGCGGACGCGTCCGCTCTTCAAAACAGGCTAGGATACTGCTTTTAGGCTAGTGCTTTGCCTCTGCGCGATTCTAGCCTAGTACTTTTAGGTTAGTTTTGTCTCCGTGTGACTCTTACCGTAATCGAGGTTTGTCTTAATGCGGAGGGAAAAATACAGATCTTCAGACCAGGATGTCCGGACTGTGAGCTTTACTCTCTTGTGAACTCTTGGAGCACAATGGTGCAACCCTTGAGCACAACGGGTCGACCCTGAGCACGACAGTTATGATCCTTGAGCGCGACAGTTCGACCCTTAAGCACGACGGCACGACCCTTGAGCGCGACTTTACGACCATTAAGCACGACGGTTCGATCTTCGAGCATGACGGTACGACCCTTGAGCACGAAGTTACGGCAGTTGAACACAATGGTACGACCCTTGAGCATGACGGTGCGATCCTTGAGCACGATGATACGACTTTTAGGCAAGACAGTGTGACCTTTGACCTGACCCTGAAGGCTAGGCCAATATATCTAAGGGTCGTACCCTTGTACCTAAGGGGTAAAGAGGAAACTGCTCTTTGAACCCTGTGATGAGAGAGTCTGGAACGTTCGGTAGCTGAGCGAAAGCAAATCTGAAGGAGAAGGAATGTCGGGAATCGTCCAAAACAGAACGACAGGAAAACAGAGAACCAGTGAACGTGGATTGCAACCAGAGAAAACAGAAAGCCACAAAGGCAAAGGAAGGGAGAGAGAAGTGGATGTGGGCAAGTCATTACAGTGCACTCTTTATCGTGCTGGAAATGTAGAGACGTCTGCAGATCTCCAGTTCATAATGGAGATCATCACATGGTCAACAATACCTGTGGATTTGAGAGATGAATGAGAGTCAGATGAAGGGGTTTCCATGCTTCATATGGCCGGTCCCCTTTCCCTTACAAGACCCAAAACAAAAGCGACAGAACTATAGATACGAAGGTAGAGAGAGACACAGCACTGACTTTAGTTAAGTGTTTAGCACATACAGAATCGTCAAGCTGGGAGAAATACCACCAATACCAGTCATTCCAAGGAAATTCTTAAATGAAAGCTAACAAAATAATATAATGAGTCATCTATCATTGCTACAAAGGGCATTTAGAATCTGGGGATTCTAGAAATCAGGGGTGATAGCTACAGAATTGATACAAAAAGCTTAGGAGTCAAAATAGTGCTGTGACAGCGAGAAGTACCGGTCATTTTAAGGTAATTCATAAACAAAATCTTGCAAATCAGTCCACAGCGTCATCGCTGAGTGCCACAAATAACGTTAAGATTTGGGAATGGGTCGTGTGGGTGTTAAGATCAGAGATGATAGCTGCAGAGTTCTGATATAAAGACGTAAATATGGGGGCAAAACAATGCTGCAACGACAAGGAAGGTTTAAAATCACGAAAAACAAACAAACAGGGAGACAGTCTCCGGCCTGAGGAACCGGGGAGCAAAAGTATGACGTCAGACCAGTTGATTCAGATCATCGAGAGCAAGAAAGCCATGGCGTTCATTGCCTCCATTATCACCGTCGGAGGACCTCAAACAGGGGATGAGGGGAGAGCACAACGTAGCAGGAGGCGAGATAGTCGAAGAGCGTTAACAAAACTGGCCGAATTAGGGCGAACAGGAGGTGAATACGGAAAATGGAAGCTGGGAGACTACCTCTGGACCAGATACCATCAAATCGAAATGCGCAAGGCGTGCCAAGGGCGTTGTCTGTGTTACAAGAGGGAGACCTTTAGCCCTGGACGCGGATATGGTGATATAAGATAAAGAAAGAGATACAAAAACATCCAGGGAACTGGTGTCCATACCATACGAACACTGCCTGAGCTTTCAGTGTCACAGCAGACGAACTTGAGGATCGAGGGAATGCATCATGCATATGGTCAAGGATCAAGAACCCCGTCTCCTGTACAGTACATAAAGTGTAAATCAGGAGGATGATTTATGTAACAGGGTTACCCAGTTCCCTCGTGTTGTCCACCACACAGTGAAGCACTGTACACAAGAGAATGACACTAGCAGCAATAGTTGTACCCACAATGTGCTCCAGGCAATACCTCTACGGTTAGTCACCACCTGGCTAACTCAATTATCTTCTAACCAGACGGTTGAGTCTAGTTCGAAATCAGTTCGCGCCTCTCCAGTGACTTTAGGTCAACACTGCTTCAGTCTTCTGGCGAAAGCTATCCAGCCGGGCAGGTGTGTGTGTGTGTGTGTGTGTGTGTGTGTTTGTGTGTGTGTGTGTGTGTGTGAGGTAAGGGTAGGTGAGAGTGCTAACTTGCTTACATGATTATTTAGCATAACCCAATTATCATCTTGCACCTCAGATACGCACCTTGCGACCACTCGCTCCCTCTCCCGGAACTCTGTGCCCAAGATCTTAATGGACTGACACCCTGACGACTAACTTCATTTCCAGAGGCGGGTGGAGCACCATATAACCACAGCACGTACTTTATCTCCTCTTCTGCAGGAAGCATCATCCACACAGGATCTGTCTGGATAATCTTAACTACACCTTCCACTGCGGGTTTCTTCTTGCCTGTTGGCGAGATCACACCCTATACCATACACGTGGAGGGGTCTGTCCTTGCCTGTTGGTGAGGTCACAAGGGCACCATACATTTGGGGGTTTCTCCTCCCCCGTTGGTGAGGCAGCAGCAGGAAGTTATGAAGGGGTCAGTCAGCCTCGGTGAGGTCCTTGCCATTCAAGACCTGCTCCCAAACACTTCCCCGTTTCATATCTATACTAAGCACCAATATGTAACGTGATAATACAGAGATCTACATAGTACAATAAGGGCACCATAGAGAATACCTGTAGAAACAGTTTCATGAACCAGAGGAGAAAGGAGAGAGGTGGAGCAGGGATGAGGCAAGGTCAAAGGAGTCTTAAAACAGCCAGAGGTTACGGCGTCCAGGAATTTCTCCTTCCACGAAACGGCTTGCAAGGAACAGAAGGCGGGAGAGATGCTTGCGGTCCACAGCAGCAGTGTTTGGCGAAGAGAAAATACTTGTGGTCAGGAGTCGCACTGTGTCAAAAGCAGAGAAATGGAAAGACAAAAAATTGCGTCAATCCCTTGAACATGACTGCACTATCCATAAACACGACGGGACGACCCTTGGGCATGATGGCCTGGTCTTTGTCCTTACTCTTGAATGGCCAGGTCAAAAGCCAAGTCATATCACCCCCAAGGGTATTACCGTCGTGCTCATGTATTAGTCTATGATGTGCTCACTGAAATACGTCCGGCTGTGATCTCATTCTGTAAGCCGCCTCACGTTCAGGTAAGGTACACATGACATGATTGTGGTCCTTTACACTGTATATACACCCCAGTTCACAAGTACACGATTCCTTTGTCAGCAGTGCACATTACCAGCTTACGAGCCGCACAGTTCGTGCAGACCTGGAGGTCAGACAAAGCCCTGAAGCAGGCAGGCAGGTAAAGACGAGGAAGCAAAGATGATACAGCTTATATACACAGTGTAACCTCATTATTTCTGTCTGTATGCATAAGAAACAGTCGAACGTAGCCGAAAATTAAGGCTAAATGAGCGCTATAAAGGGCTAATTATACATGTTTCCCAATCCAGTAGGTCGTATCGATCTCGAATTCTGTACTGCACAGTTATCATCCTCTTACTTACCAATAATTCTCTTTCAAACAGCATCTCCGCTTTACCTCGAACTCGTTTCCAATGTAATGTATGCATGTTCAGGTCGTTTCGATATCAGTACCCCTGAGGTCATGACATATGACCTAGCAGATGACCAACACCATGTGCCTGGATACCAGTTCATTAGAATACAACCTTGTCACATCTGCAGGTAAGGCGGTACTTTCACAATTCTCAGCTCGTCAAACACACCCAAGCATGAATCCACCTCGATGGGAAAATCTTTTACGTAGATCAAGTAATGGTACTGGCCCCATAACTAAGCCTTCAGGGACCCCAACCTTCGTCTAATTTCAGAAGGCATCCACAACTCCCATCCTACGCCATCCACTCCCTGAGCAAGTGTGTCGTGGGCGTACTTCCATCCTGCCTGCAGCACTCCCACACCCTCTCTACCACCCACTCATTAAACCCCAAATTCCCCATCCTTGCAGACCCGACAAAGTCTGAGTCGAAGCTAAAAATAGACATTAACTATAGTTTGTGAGGCAAGGTACGTCACAACATGGTAGACGGGAAGTGTTAAGCTGGGTTGTCACCCATCAGTTGGGACAACAACCATAATCTATTACCCATATCATCTATTAGTGATTAATGGGAGGAAGCCTTACCCTAGTGGAGCCCAGCCAGCCTATCACTGTCTTTAATTGCATATTTTTTCATTCTATTTTTCAATGGCATCCATATTCATCTTTATGGTTAAGCTTTGTCTTTCCCAAGAACCAACATCTTTGTTGTTGAAGACTGCCTCCTCTCCTCCCTCCATACACTTCTCTTGCCTAACTTCCGCTTGTTCCCTCCTGCTCTGGACTCTCTCCTCGTATCAATGACTTATTCTATGTTCATCATGACCTCCCTTTATAATTCTTTCTTAAAATGAGGACAGATTGAGGGCTTCCTTTCTTTATAAGATCATTTCACTTAAGTCTGGTCCCATTCATGTTGCATTCCTTTGGATTCTTTCCAACACACGGAACATTATTCTGCCAGCAGATTCTGTGTCGCTCACAACGGCTTCCAAGTGCCACATGCAGACTGTGTAACGTGGTATTCGACTCATCCTCAACACCTGATGGTGTTAAATGATTTTCTCAGTGGATGTAGCTTGGCGTTGACGGAGAGCATGACACAGGGAAGTGATGGGCCTAAACCCTCCAACCAACTGTTGGTTGGGAATCTGTCTCTTGCGACTGGATTACCTAGGAGTCTTGTTTTTACTTTTTCATTACTGCACTCTGAACCTTTTTGATTTTCCCCGACTCCTTTATGCTGTCCTTTTTAGTATACATTTTCACCAGATTTCCGACACCATAAATGTTGGTGGCAGTTGTGAAGGTGGTTGTTGTGACCAAGTGATTGTGGCAATGATGGTGGTGGCTACCTGGTAAACAGTATAGGCCGAGACAGTGCCAGTGGATATTAAAGTGGGAGGGTTGCTGTTGTCACTAACGGAGTGTTGGCAAGGATGCACGTAATGCTGGCTGATCTTTTACGATGCACAGGAAGCGAGTGGAAATTCTAGACACAGCACTGGCGGTACGAACAACACACCTGTGGTTATGCAACTACAGAGGTGCAGATTATGCGATGGTAAGTAAGCTCTTGACAATGTTAACGGTTAAATGGGTATGATCAAGGTGGTGGGGATCAAGGCTGAATGAACGATCGTTTGGTGACGGATATGGTAGGGAACATTTAAAGGGTGGTAGATAACCAATGTCATTTTTTATGGGACGGCGTTTGAGGGTGGGCAAGTGATGTTGGCGAAGATAGTAGTAATAGTGTTGATGATGAGGGTGATGGTGATATCCTGTGGGGGATAATGATGGACATGGTTATGAGATCCATGTTTGTTGATGAAGCCTGATTTAGAGACGCTAACGATAGTGATGGAGATTGTTATGGTGGCGGTGGTGTGTCTACTGATGATGAAACTGGTAGGGTTTGTGTGGTGGTGTTGGTGCAGTGGTACTGGTGGTTGAAGCAACTGGGGATAATGACGACAAGTACTGGTAGGACGGCTTGGTAGTTGTGGTAGTTGTAACACTGCGGTCGTGTTTGTGGCGTAAATAGTGACAGTAGTTGAGGTGGTGTTACTGCATGGTAGTGGTAGTAGTAGTAGTAGTAGTAGTAGTAGTAATAGCAGTAGTGGTAGTAGTAGTCATAGCACAGGCAGTGGTGATAAGTGAGGTGGTTGTGGTAGTGGTAACGCCAATAGTCGATGTGGTGATGGTAAGTGATGGCAGATTAGAGTTCATGGTGGAGGGCATGTTGGCAGTCGTGGGTGGTTGCTGCGTAATGTTCCTGGTGTGAGAGCTGTCGACACCGTTGGTAGCGGGGGCAGCCGGAGTGACAGCGCAAAACGCCACACGATCGCAGTGGTGTAAGCGGTGCAAGCAAAGTTAGCTCTACAGATGGCAGTGGTGGCAATGGCAGATGGGAGCAACAGCGCCAGTACTGCTGTTATTGGTAACAGGAAAGGTGGTGGCATTAACATCGGTGGTGACACCGCATGGAGGTGGTCGCCCATGACCTCTACCAAAACACCACCACCACCACAGGATGCAACAGACCAAGCCAGACACTTCTTGTACTCTAGCTTTCCCACCCGCCATAATATCTCTCTCCACGTCAGACACCTCAAAAGTCACCTTAACCCCTTCGCCACACGCCTAACAACCGCATTATCCCTGAGCAACAGATCCGCAACACGAAATCCCGCTGTAAAAATACTGCACCCGCAAGCGACCAACCGTAAACGTTTGCTTGACGTCACGGGAGTCATGACGTCACCGAGACTTAACCTAGCAGGCGGGGCAGCACATACGCTCAGACGGTCGCCGGACCTCGTAGCGATCACATCGAACTAGCCAGCCAGTCAGCGCACGGCTCCTCGGGATACACACCTAACCACTACCGCCAACCAGGAGAAGAGGATCTACCCATCCAGCCTTGCGTCCAGTGAGCCGCGAAACCTCGTCCAGTCATGACTCCCTCAGCCATCCTCGCTCTAGCCATTGTCTCCCAGGTGAGTGATTTCACGCAAGTAGTGATCTTGAAGACCCATCCATCCCAATGATTACCTTTAGTAAATCTTAGAATTCCCTTTGGGTTCCGAGGACATCTGAACCGAGAGAAAGTAAGAGTGAGGCGCGTCTCTGACTACTGATAATGTCGCCTTTGGCAAGCGTTCATACTCTTGCACCTGCGCTTGGGACGACTAGACGTGCATAACAAAGCTGCGCTTGAGAAGGTTCTAGCCATAACTTCATAACCTACCCAACGTTGAGCGAGCAGTCCGGACTTCACAAATAGTCAGTGGTGATGCCTCTGGAGGTCTGTGACTTGCAAGTCTCTTAGACTTCCCCATCTCGTTAAACCAACCGACACTCGCCAATCTGTACACAGTTCACGATCCATCACCCGCCGAGGCTAAAAATAGTCGTGGGTGTGGCAAGTGGGGGACTGGGGTAAGTAGGTCATGATTTGCCTGCTGGGGGAATCGAGAGACAGGCCATCACGTCCGCCCTGACTTGCCTGGCCAACGGCAGAAGAGGGGTGTCAACGGGTTTCGACCCACCGTCCGCGCACGCAATGTCTGTTTCGCACCACAGATTTTTTTTTTTTTTTTTCGTATCATGAGTTACGTCCCGTGCTCGGGAGGAAGAATAAAGATAAAATAAGTTCGGAGACAGACCAGAAAATTTTGAGGCACGAAAAAAACGGTTCCAGGGCGAACTAAAGGTAGTATAAACCCGCTTCATATGGACGGAATGGGCTTTGACTGAGATGCCGTAGTAACCTTTGATCTGAGACCACGCACATATTAACAACCTTCCTCACCCAGCTTTAAGAAACATCAAACCAGGCTTAAACCCAAGCTAGTATGAAGAGAGCCTGGGTATTAGCTTGATAACTACTATATAAAGTCAAAATTTATAGACTGTAACTCTACCGCCATACCTAACTTAGGTAGGAGCGAACCAGTCACTTTTCAAATACATCAATACCATTAAATAACATGAGGTTAACGAGAGCATCCATTCTTTTTTAAATATTTCAAATAAAGTTACATAATGGAAAATTTAGACTTAGACTTTATCTCGTACGTTCTCTATGACGATATTTCAGTTCACCAATGAACCACTGTCACAGTCGTACTAACTTGTTACCCGTGAGTTATTTCTCCAGTTTGGCCCCAGCAAAAAAAAAAAAAAAAAAGTCATTGCTGATCAAATGCTTTGTCTATCACAACTGACGCACCTAAACTATTCAGCACAACAGTCATATGAACTTTACGAATACGTCCATTTTCAACACTGCTAATGGTACCCGAATATAACGAGCATATTCTTGGTACAACCAATGTCACTGAGGCACAACTACATACATCTCAACGCCAGTTTCAGGTTCCATCCAACAAGAACTTTGTGCCACGGGTAATTCCTCCCAATACAGTCCGCAGTTGTCAGCCCCGTAACATTGATAATCCAAATCTAAGTCATGCCAAGATGACCCAGCCCAACTCTATCCAATTCGTCCTTACCCTAACCAACCTTGTCCTACTAAAGGCAATCTAATGCCCTTCATCTGGATCCAGTACAAATCACATGGGGTCAAAGACAAAAAGCAGCAATACGGAACTTTCCAATTTGAAACAGGAGTGTTGCGAGACCTCTAGCTTCGAAAAAAAAAGAAACCTTCAAACTCGAAACAGTAGAAGGAATAAAAATAAAATTGATCCGAAACAGCAATGGTATGATCATAATGGTTCGGTAAAGTAAAACTATAAAGCTTTCTGGTCCAAAACAACGATGGTATGAGACCTCAGTGTTGGAAATGATATTAAAAAGCTCCTGACTTCCTGGAAGGAGACTCTAGCATGCTCAGAAACTCTCGAATATCGGAGATAGTGCAAACGATTCGCCTGGTCTGCTTCAGTTAGAAATCGTTCGATGACGCGTCTTCCTATACATAAGGTGTCTTGGCGTCCTCGAGTGAACTCGCCCGTGAAACTCCGAGCTGCTGGCAGCAGGCTCCTGTGACGGCCAAGGCAACAAAGACGATGTATCGGTAAAGACAGCTTTCGTTGCCTCCTGAGCGGAACTCCCTTGCTTACAAATACTGAGTCACACTGAACTATTCTACAAAGATAGTAACGTAGCACCAGATCGTCAAAACAAATGACAACTTGAGATATGTACTTTCAATTCAAGT